>JAXBDA010003147.1:0-36742 GCA_036023075.1 Gaultheria prostrata | reverse complement strand
CTGTCTCTCTCTCTCTCTCTCTCTCTCTCTCTCTCTCTCTCTCTCTCTCTCTCTCTCTCTCTCTCTCTCTCATCCTTGATTCGTCCACAATTATAAATCTTACAACCTGATTCTTGTGTTACAAACCAAAACTCAAATTCTCATGACATGAGGCTCTTTTTCTTTAGTTTTGCAGCGCAATCTTGCATTGGGTACATTGGTTTAATCAAGTTTTACGTACTAGGCTCTAGCATCGCACCAAGAAATGAAATCAAAGAAGGGATGGTTTAGAAAAAGATATTTTATAACATTACAAATGAAACTATCATGTATCGTTTCCAAAGTATGAAAAGTTGTAGGGGTTGCTTGTAAAGGCAAGCTACGTTTGTTCGTATATATATTGATATAGTTGTTGATCTAATTGTTTTGATATAGTTGTTGATCTAATTGTTTTTTCCGATTAACAAATTGAAAAAGCGAATTGCGCATAGTTCTAATTTTTAACCCCTCAAGCCAAAAATTCTGCCTCCGTCCTGTGGAAACATCCAACTCAAAACCAATTGGCAATGAGTGGAGAGGTCCCAACATATATTAAGTGATCACCCATTCCTCTCCTAAGCAATGTGGGATAATATTTCTTAACATCCCCCTCACGTGCAACCGCATTTGAGGTCTGTCACGTGTGGCCACTTTTTGGGTCCTTCATCGTGCAACCTTTTTGCTGGTCTGTCGTGGGGTGTAGATTGTGAATTTTTTTTTCTTTTAATGTGGAGTGGAATGGGCCCTGCTCTGATACTATGTGGAAACATCCAACTCAAAACCAATTGGCAATGAGTAGAGAGGTCCCATCATATATTAAGTGATCACTCATTCCTCTCCTAAGCAATGTGGGACAATATTTCTTAACACTAGTTGCAATCAAGTGGTTCTTTGGATGGGTTAGTAGAGGATGGTTTGGAATCGGAATCAAGAGGTTCTTGTTGGAAAAATATGAGTTGTCTAATCGTATTTATGAGTGAATTGAAAATTATCTCCAAAATAAACCATATGGAAAATAATGCATATATTAACAGTCACATCCTTTTGGATATGGTTTTGTCCCAACAGTTTCCTTCTATTCAGATCAGTCACATATGTTCGGTTCCGAACAGGTTCTATCCTTTATGATCGAGTCCCTATTTATCTATAAATAGGACCCTCTTTCTCTTATTTCATTCTGAAAATTTTAGCATTGCATAACGCATTCATACATCAAACATTTTGAGAGTTCTGCGTAGTTTTCTGGTTCGCTTACCGAACAAATTGGACTGCTACTTCTGTTCGGTGAAAATCAAGTTATCTTGGGAAGCATACGTCCGCGATTTCCATCACCACCAGTGTGGAGGGCGAATTTGCTTTAAGGATAGAAGATCAAATACTCGCCTCGATTCTTCTATTGCCGATTTCCGGCGTACTGAAACTGGTTCGGTACGATTTTTTTTTTAACTTATTGTTTCTGGTTTTCGTGTTTATTTCCAGAATTTCCGTAACCCGGTTCTAACAATCCTAAAGCAAATTGTTTTTTTAATACGAGTTTTCTTTCTGGAAATATTTCGTTGTTTTCAATCCTGGGGATTTTGCAATTAACAGTGGCTACAATTCTTAGTTTCCAAATTCAAACAGTGTTTACATCACAGAATCTTTATTTCTTAAGGTCATGCATATTGCTTGATTGATACGGTCAGGAGGTTTTGGTTTTTCGCATTACCAAAATTGTCTAGTGCTGTTAGCGTCAAATCAATCACACATAATAAAGGAATAAGAATAGTAAAGCAAAACGACAGCAAGATTTACGTGGTTCCCCAAAATCCGGGTACGTCTCTGTTGGTCGCTTCGCTTCCCTCACTCTGCTCCGCTTCGCTTTGCATGTGGCCTTCATTAGAACTTCCCGGTACTTCTCCATATGAGCCACAAGTTCCAACAATGACATATTTCTATCTGTCTTCGTGGCATTTGGTTGTGACTTTTCAATCAGTGGGTCTTAACACAAGATTTAATACTAGTCTAAGGCATAATCTGAGTATTATAATGCATATTTGTGATTTAGGACAAATTTCGATACTTTTTGTAAAAAGTCTCTGCAAATAAATTCGCATTCTTGTCTCTTGCATTAGAGTTGACGACTTGTATGATTTTAACTAGCCAGTGTGTGGTTTTGTGTTAACTTTGTCGAGATTGGACTTTGTGATTAGTTCACTTGAAACAGGTTTTATAAAACCATGTTTTCAATTGGCTTCAGATGATTTCATTTAATTATTTTCTTTTATTCGGTCATTCTGGAAAAATTGGTTTTCGAACCTTCTGGGTTAAATCAGTTGGTTACTTTTTAACTTGGATTCCTACCAACTTTAAGGCTACAGTTCGGGTGTTGGTATCTTGCAATTTGGTTTCTTTGTGAAAATATTGCATACTTTTTAGTGTTACTGTTTACTGTTCGATTTTGTGTATAGAAATCGACTGGGTCGTTGTCTGTTACTTCTAAAATTAATTTCTTATCGGGTTTTTTAACCACTAAACTTTTTGGTATTTTAAAACTGGTTTATATTAGTGATCTATAAACCTGTAATTGGTGTCGGGTTTTATGTTTACAGGGTTGATAGCATATTTCTTAGTTTGCTAGCATTAATAAACCTGTAATCTGTATTTGTGGTTAGTAATCAGTCATAGGGTTGTGACACGTGTTGTAATTTATAAACTTTCTGGTTGTGTACATTTGAATTTTGAATCACAGTAGTTCCTTTGTTGGAGTTTGGGTAACCTTTATTATAATTTATTCGTGATTTGTTAGATATTCAAAGTAGTGTTAACAATCTGTTGGTTGTGTTCTCATTTTTTTTTTATAAAATCAGTGGTATACTTTGTTTAAATTCTGTTAGTTTAAATTTGTTATTTACTTGTGTGTCAATCTTCTGTTGTGCAACATAAATGACTACCGAAATCTCTAAAACTGGAGGAAATTTCTCCCGTCTCCCTGCAGCTACAGTTTCTCCTGCTGTTGTTGCTCCGGCTCCGGCCGTGGTACCGGTGAATCATTCGGAGAAGCCGAAAAAGTTCAATGGAGCGGAGTTCAAAAGGTGGCAACAGAAAATGTTGTTTTACCTTACGACTCTCTGTTTGGCAAGGTTTCTATTTGAAAATGCCCCCGCTGTGGCAGAGAATGAGACGGATACACAGGTCCGTATTGCCTATGATGATTGGAAGAACTCCGACTTTCTCTGCCACAACTGCATTCTCAATGGATTGGATAACATGTTATAAAACATGTATTAATTGTTCGGTCAAAACTGCCAAGGAACTCTGGCGTACCTTGGAGAAAAAGTATGTATCAGAAGATGCCGGACTGAAAAAGTTCGTGGTGGGTAGGTTCTTGGATTACAAGATGGTTGACTCAAAATCCGTTGTGAGTCAGGTCCAAGAACTCCAAGGGATGATCTTAAGTGAATCGTTCCAAGTGGCTTCCATCATTTGGAAACTGACGCCTCTCTGAAAGGATTTCAAGAAGCAAATGAAGCATAAGCGTAAGGAGATGAACTTGGAAGATCTGATTCTACGTTTGAGAAAGGAAGAGAGTACTATGAATTTAAACAAAAGGATTGCGAATCAGTATGCAGCTATGGCCAACATGGTTGAACAAGAAGGCAAGGCTAGCAAATGGAAAAAGAGCAACAAGAGGAAGAATCCGGGCAAAGGTTTTGACCTCGGTCCGCGAGGAGGTGTGTGAAAAAAAGGCTAAGTTCAATGGGAGATGCTTTGTGTGTGACAAGCAAGGACATCGGGCATTGGATTGCCGAAGCAAGAAAGGAAATTCTAACAAGAAACCGGCAGAGGCTAATTTGGGTGCAATGGAGTATCTTTCTGATAGTGTTTTGGAACTGAATTTCTCTGCTTGATAAGGTTGTACTATCCAAAAATGAGATGTATGTAGATAATGGCTACATGTGTAGTAGCTTGTTCACAATGACTGTACCAACTTAGGCTCCGGCCTTTCGGGGTATTAATAAGATTCACATCTTCCGCATATATTCTTGAGTTTTCTTATTTATTGCACTTAGTGGTTTGAAGTGACTTTTTATCTTCCTTTGGAATTGGTTTGAAGTTTGGGCTAGCCTTTGTTTGCATTGTTTATTAGTGAGTGAGTCACAATTAACTTTCGTGACATATAAAAGTCACTTGGGCAAAGTCAATTCATGTTTCAGAGAGTATCCAATGAATCTAGAAAGGTACTTCAAATGCATGCGGCATTGAGTTTATAATCGGGGGATGCTAAAGACCCAAAGACCATAGAGGATTACAAACTGATTGTGGCGAAGAAAGATGAACACATCGCCAAGCTTGAACACAAGGTAAATTCTCTGAAGAAGGAGAACAACTATCTTCATCGTTCTATCCACCAACTTCTCAAGGAAAATGAATATTATCTCCAGTCGCTGATTTCCTCTGTACGTGCCGAAAGAGCCAATTGCAATTGATTCTAGTTGTTTTAACAGTTTCAAAAGCTTAATTAATTCTTCTGAATGTGACTGTAAAGATCTGTTTTCTTAAATGCATATGTAGTCATATGGTGATGCTCTTGAAATTAGTTAGTGATTTTTTTTGGTTCGACAATCAAGAATGTTTGAGTCAGTTTACGTTGATCCGATCAAAGATATGCCATCCGCACAGTAACTAGGAGATTCATAAGAAATTACCGTCCCATTTGTTTGCACTTACAAGTTAAACCAAACCAAACCGAACCTTATATCTCAACTGTTCAGCTTGTGATGTATAACAAAATTCAAGCTATTTGAGATTGAGGCTCGTGTTTGGCTCAATTAAAGCTCGTTCAAGATCAAATCGTCGCATAAACAAGCCAAGTTTAAATATGGGTTTTTTTTTTTACGAATGGCCCGCAATGTATTACCGAAATGTCAATTTGGTCTCCGATGTAAAAATCGTGTCTATTGCATCCCAATATTCAGAATGCGTATTTAAATGGTCCCCACTTCTAACTTCGTCTGTTTTTACCGTTAAGTGCAAGGGTAATTTTGAAAATTCATCTTTAAACTACCATCTTCTTCCATCCCAAGACCATAACTCATTTCTCTGGTATAGAACGTAAAAACCTCAAAACCCAACCCGTATCAAATCCCAACCCACATAAGGAAAATCGAGGCCTGACACTTTGGCAACAACCTAGAACGGGCATAACAAAGCTAAGTCCACTCCTAAGGGGAAGAAAAAGAAGAAAAACTATTGAAGAAATTCTGGGATTGCTAACAGGAAACAATACTTACACAAAACACAACAAAATAAGACAGGCCGTGACCATTGGAGTTCCCAACCCGCTGTGGAATGTCCGGTTGAGCCATAGCCCATAACTATTGTCCGAATAAGACATGCCGTCACTACAGCACCACCTAGACGACTAGTTGGCCAAAGACCCTCCTTGCAAATCCACACAAGTCCCAGCAATGGCATATGAGAGATTTGAACCTGGGAGATCCATGCACAGGGAGAAAGGGGAATCTTATCCCATTTACTTTGGCCAACTAGGCTACCACCTCAGTTTTAGGGTTGTAGGATTGAAGATGATGTCTCGGGTGATGGTTATTTAATGACGAACTTCCAAAAACACCCCTGCATTTATGGTAAAAACAGATATGACTTGATGCTGTAACAAAAAACTAACAGTTCAAACAGATTGATCCTACACCAAAACTCACAAACGTACATAAATTCCAGAAAAACAAAATATGATTTTTCATCCATTTTCTATCATCCTTAGATGGTTCGTTAGCATTTTTCATTATGATAAAAACAAAATTCCAGAAAAACAAAATTCCAACTTCCAACTTCTCGTCAAAATCAAATCCCAGAATCAAATTCACAGAAAACTTGATGGCATCACTTTATTTAGTAGGAGTAATATATTTCAGAGGAGCAACATTGCAGCGTGGAATTTGTCTGCCTAAGAAGAAGACGAAGAAGCAGTGTTGCAGCGTGGAATTAATTTGACAGAGGAGCAACATTGCATTTGTAGAAACTGTTTTATGGCAGCTGGGAATTCCGTGGATGGTAAGTTTCCCATTTTGCCTAAGTTGTAACTGTCCATCGTGGGCTGGAAAATTGGGATTAATTGATTTCAATCAGGGTAGTATTTTTTTTTTTTTGTCATTCATTATTTCTAATTTATTACATGGGGAGGGGGAGGGGGACTCGATCCCGGGATACAGTGTGGAGCGTCCAAGAACTCTACCGCATGAGCTAGCCACCACTTGCCAGGGTAGTATTGGAATAGCAAAAGTATACACAATTTCAAAAAAAAAAGAGGACACCAAAAATGGGTTCTCCTTTTATATAGGAGTATTAGAATAGATTGGAATAGCAAAAGTATACACAATACCAAAAAAAAGAGGACACCAAAAATGAGTTCTTCCTTTATATATTAGAATAGATATATTAGTAAAATTGACTAATAATTATGTTTTCCTTAATTAGTTATACACACACATATAGAGTTAGTGTAAGCCAAATTTTCGGGATTATCTCTCTCTCTCTCTCTCTCTCATTCTCATAAACTCCGAATTCCCACCACTCACCACCTCCTCAAATTTCATTCCCTGAATTGAATTATCATTATGGGCTTTAATTTTATGCATGCGTGTTTATTCCAGAATTAGGCTTGTCTCGAATAGTCAATATTTTAAAATAAATGATTGCAAGTCTCACCTGGGTTTCAAAAATAGTGATTACAACTACACAAATCGTAAACGTCGCAGAGAAAAACACTCCTAAGAAATAGAGAAGTTTTGATTTGTGATAAATTGAAAAACTAACTACTCATATATATTTTTTTCGACGGTAAATATGATTTAAAACTAAACTACCTATTTATTAATATACCATTTTTATCAATGTTTTGAGACCAATTGCGATCTACAAAATCGAGTTTGAAAGGGTCTCCAAACAAATATATGGTTTTGAGGTGATTTGCTCCCTAATTTTTTGGGCATAGAGGGAAACCAAATCCCAAAGAAAAATTCTTTCCCATGGAATAGGGCTTAACAAAGTAAAACTCTCTCTCTCTCTCTCTCTCTCTCTCTCTCTCTCTCTCTCTCTCATCCTTGATTCTTCCACAACTATAAATCTTACAACCTGATTCTTGTGTGTTACAAACCAAAACTCAAATTCTCATGACATGAGGATCCTTTTCTTCTTTTTTGTAGCGAAATCTAGCATTGGGTACATTGGTTTAATCATGTTTTACGTACTAGGCTCTAGCATTGTACCAGGAAATGAAGCTCAAAGAAGGGATGGTGTTTATCCAAGCCAAAAAAGGTATGTCCCTATCAAGCATCGCACCAAGAAAAGAGCGCTATTACACGGTCATTTAAATGTGCGCCTTGCACAGCGTCATTTTCCAGTTTTTTCCGTTTTATATTTTTTTTTAGCTCTTTTAAATCCTTTAAAGGACATCCCAACAGCCTAGCTAGGATCTTCTGTCGGTGCAAAATTCCCCTAAATCAATACTAATTGATTGCCGTGGCCGTAAGGTTTTTTTCCTTTTCTTTTTCTTTGTGCTCACATTTCTTGTGGGTTTAAGTTTCTATTGTCTTGATTGAGAGGGTGTTCCGCTAACTTGTTTTTTTTTTTGGCTTTTTAGCTTTTTTTATGTGAGAGCTCGAAAAACGTATTGATTTTTTGTGATTTTTTATGTAATGTATTGTGAGGGAATGACTTATCTCGAAAAACATAAAAAGCTGGCTTTTGACTTTTTGAGTTAGTAGAACGGGCCTGATATAATCTTTGAGCACTGTAACCTTTATAGCTTTGTATTTTAAAGAGTACTTGTAGTTGTGGGTTTAATGAAGTAGGTTTTAATATATGTTCAAAGCCTTGCTTATTGAGTTGACCTTTCTTTCTGAAAATCCAGATTGATGATCCCAGGTATTTCCACTTATTTTATACTTCTATTAGTTTAGTTAGGTTTTCTTTTTTACTGTAAAGTAAAAAAGAAGCTGATTTAGGGGTTGATTTGAGTGAAAAACTTGGGTTAATTTCCAGTGGAAAAAAATGTTTGGGCAAAACACTTGGATTACTAAACATATGCTGATAGAGTGATTGTATGTTGCAGGATAGGTTGCAATCCAGTGGTTCTTTGGATGGGTTAGCAGAAGATGGTTTGGAAGGGTATTAAGAGGTTTCTTGGGATGGGTTAGGAGCAGTGCCCGCTCATTAATTTGGAGGCCTGAAACGGACTCACTAGATGGGGCCTGTCATATATTTTGCGTGATAAAATTTTTCAACACAGTCTTCATAAGAAACCATTACAAAATATTTATCATTACACAAATTTAAACATATAGTCATCCAATAATAAAAACCATTACAATATTCCTAAATCGATCATTTGAACATTACTCTTTTTGAATTTTTAGCTACAAATGTACTAATTAAGTCTGCATTATATAGGAGGCCTACATATTTGGGGTCCCTATTTTTACATTTTCTGGGGGCTCGAAGCGGTGGCTTCCTTAGCTTACGCCATGAGCTGGCCCTGGTTAGGAGCGAAATTCCGGCAGTGGTTCAATGGAACTAGTTTAACCGGTTGGCACTGCCACTCATTGGAGTCTTTGATGCACTGCGAGTCGGGGCCAAATACCTAAGACAGGCTGACGAAGCTTTTAAAGATGCAATGGTTATTATGGAGATTGTATTTCGTGTCTTGTCATACTCACTGACCATTGTTAATGCTATCTTAAGGCCGAGGACGTCTAAACCAGGGGGATGCTAAAGACCCGAAGACCATAGAGGATTACAAACTGATCATGGCGTAGAAAGATGAACACATCGGCAAGCTCGAACAGAAGGTAAATTCTCTGAAGAAGGAGAACTATCTTCATCGTTCTAACCACCAACTGCTCAAGTAAAATGAATACTATCTCCGGTCGCTGATTTCGTCTGTACGTAGGCGCCAAAAGAGCCAATTGCAATTGATTCTAGTTGTTTTAACAGTTTCAAAAACTTTATTAATTCTTCTGAATGTGACTGTAAAAATATGTTTGTTAAATGCATATGTAGTCGTATAGTGATGCTCCTGAAATTAGTTAGTGATTTTTTTGGGTTGGACGGTCAAAGGTATCTGGGTCAGTTTACGTGTACCTCGACTAATTCTCTTTCCGATCTGATCAAAGATATACCATCCATGCTGTAACTAAGAAATTCATAAGAAATTACCGTCCCATTTGTTTGCACTTATAAGTTAAACCAAACCAAACCGAACCGAACCGAACCTTATGTCCCAACCGTTCAGCTTGTGATGTATAACAAAATTCAAGCTACTTGAGATTGAGGCTCATGTTTGGCTCAATTAAAGCTCGTTTAAGATCAAATCGTTTCATTAGCAAGCCAAGTTTAAATATGTTTTAAAGCTCGGTAAGTTCTCAACTTGAACAACTGCTCGACTTGCATGTCTCGTTTATCACCCGTACTCCGACATGCTTCAGGAGAGCCAATGTTCATTATTTTTAATAACAATCTTGAAAATAATAAATAATACTCTATCCGTTTCAAAATAACAGTCTATTACGAAAAGTCGCGTCATTTTTAAAATAAAAAATTAAGTACTTCCATATATCATTTTTTGAATTCCACCGAATTAAAGTATTCGTCAAATACTTTAATTTGGTGTGAAAAAATTCAAAAAATGATATACACAAGTACTTCATTTTTTTATTTGAAAAATAGAAAGAGAGAAAATGGGGCTATTGTTTAGGTACGGAGGAAGTACTTGTGAGAATATTTCGGGTTTTAAAAGAAATTAATGATTTTTGAAAAATAGAAATCGAAAGTTGAATGTATGTGACGGACCGTCCTTCCTGGGGCTGAGGTTAAACTCACAAGAGCGTCTTGTGGTGACCACACTAATGGGAACAGGTAGCCACAATTGGAACATTACATAGTATGAGGGAGCTACGTTAGTCATGGCCACAGGAGAAGCTGCACTAGTTGCCTTTTTCCATCTCTACTTTTCAAAAAGAAAAAGAAAAAAGGATGTTTGTAAGCCGTGACATTTACTTTTTTGAGCAAACGAAACATATATTACCAAAAAATAAAAGCATACGCTAATCTCGTGGAGGTAGATAGGTGGAGGATCACCGCTAGATATATAATGCTCCGCCGCAGTATCACCACTGATCTGCTATCCGACGCCTTCATCGTGCCGCTGGAAAGCTCAAGAAACCGTCGCTCGATCAACTAGATCCAGAGATCTGGGTCTCGAAAGCCCAAAAATAATGGGGAGAATGAGAGATTTTCCCTAACTAAAGAGTTTGACTCAACCACCTCACAACTATGGAGGAGGAAGAGGATGGGAAAGGAAATGAGAGAAAAGAACAAATCCAAAAAATAAGGGGATGGAGAGAGGTGAGAAGGAAGGAAGAGAGGAGAGGGGCTCATAGAAGGGAGCGGCGACAAACAAGCCCACCCCGAAATACTCTCTCTAGAACTCTCTCTTACAATCGTGACATTTGCTAAATGTACTCTCTATTTTGAGTAGAAAAATGATTATTTGAGTCTATAAAATAGGGAAGTATGCTTGATATTCTCTGAACCCATTGAAGCCAGTGGCGGAGTCACTTGGAGACCGGTGAGGGCATAGCCCTCATTGGATTTTTGTGTTTCACTTTTTTTTTCTTTTTGCATTTGTAAAAAAAATATTAGAAGTTTCAATATTACTATATCACCTTAAAAGAAATTATTGAGTGCTCTTGCGGCGCGACCAAATGGTGTTATAGCGTCAATCATTTTTTTTTTTTCATTCGTCATTCCTAATCTATTACATGGGAGGGGGGAAAATGAGACTTGATCCCGAGATGCAGTGTAGAACATCTAAGAGCTCTACCGCATGAGCTACCCACCACTTGCGTTATAACATCATTCTCCTATGCATATTTATGTGAGACTAGAGACTAAACTATGAGGTTCACCTAAATATGGGATGATGAAGGCCGATAAGGAAAAATGATGGAGAATGGTGTAGGGGCACCACGTGGCGATGCCTCAGGACTAGGACTACCGAATAATTAATTACTCACAAGTAAACATTCACTGATTTTTTGCCTCAAAACTATTACTCTGTGTTTACAAAATTATAATTACTATATTACCGTGAAATGTAAGTCAAGCGAGACTTACATTCTCCCTTATTTCTCTCTCTTCTTAAATCTATCAATAACTCATGTCTCTCTGTGTTGAAGATAATGTGATACAGTTGAGCAATATTCAAGTAGGAATATATCTTGAAAAAAAGTTAAAAGGAAAATCAAGGCATGTTAGATTGTTAAAGAAAATAGATTGTTTTTTTTACACAAAAGTAGTACTGCCGTTTTTGTATTGTGTCCTCACTAGTACAAATTTTCTTGCTATGCCACTGATTTGAAGCTGTGATTTTATAGTGGAACATAACCCATCACATATATTTCTGCAGAAAAGAATTTTTTATTTAATGGAAAATGCTTCATTTCATAACCAACCAACGAAAGAACAGCGGATAACCCCCGTTTCCACAGAAAAAATGTACCAAAAAAGCCTACAACAAATAACAAAACATGAAACAACTAATAAATAGATAGAATTCCCAGTCCCATTTATTAGCCGTATTAGCTTTGGGGCTTAAATAAGAAAGGCATGATAAGAGGAGAATATGATAGAAGTGGGGATTAATTAAGACGGGGGATTATCTTATACTTGGTTTGGTTGGTAGTTTGTACGGGTAGATAAAATTAGGTATATGATGAAAAAAGCTAACAAGTTACTTGCTTACACTTCAAAATTCATTTTCATACCTAATTTTGTGGTTGGGGAGGGACTAATAATATATACAAAAGGTTGAGGGTGTCCATAAATGATCCTGTTGTGGGGGGATTAGATAATCCTCGTTAAATAGTTCAAGCATGTGTGCCTACCAAACTCCGGATTAATTAGTCTAGACAAAAAGTCAATCCAACCAAATAATCCGACTAACAAACAGGCTACTATTAAAAATGTTCAAAGATGACACAGGCTTTGGTTCTCAACTGAGTTTGAGAAATGCTTCCATGTTTTATTGTTTTCCTCCGAACCTGGCATTTGTGTAGAATGGTCAGGTGATCAAAAGAACATAAAACAAGATCAATTTTGTAGGCAATTGGCACTTGAGCAGAAAATCATGGACCTAAGTTGTAATTTGGATAAAATCCATATGCATAATGGACATCAGTGACGATCGAGAAAGAGGGATTGGGAGTTTTAGACACAGAAACAACTTGTTAGTCCCGCCTCGACCAAAAGAGGCACGAGGAGACGGGTTGTCCACTGCCGTTGTCCAATCACGCTGCGGCGCGGTGAGCACAAAGCGTTCGATTTTTATTAAAGAATACCGTGTGCTCGCTACAATAACACCATTTTTTTGAGGGTCGATCCTTTGCAGGGAAGCCCCAACCAATTCGCAGTTAAAGATTTTAGATCTCAGCAAATCTGAACGTGACTGTAGAAAAAACCTACTCCCTCCGTCCCCATTTTATGGTCTCAGTTATATTCTAACCGGATGAAAAACTTAGTTATATCTTTAAATTGGTAATGAATTTTATATCCAATATGGATCTTGTTTGATAGATCTCGACTAATTCTATAATACAATGTTTTTAAAATCACGTAAAACATCATAATATAATCAATTGAAAAGTGGCACGCACTCCCAAAAAAGACCATAAAATGGGGACGGAGGAAGTAATTAATTCTTCTGCACGTGACTGTAGAAATATGTTTCACGTCCGAAATGCATATCTAGTCATATACAGTGATGCTCTTGAAATTAGTTGGTGGTTTTTTTAATTCAACGGTTAGGGATTGCCGGATTGACTCATACGCACCTCCATTAATCTCCGAAACTAGGAAATTCACAAGAATTACCGTCTCATTTGTTTGCACTTATAATTTAAATTGTTTATTTATGTCTTTAACATTTTGATAAATGTCTTTTACTAGAAATGTTGCGTAATAATTTATTAAATTTTCTAACTTATTTGACTTAAAAAATTAAATTATATTAAGCTTTAATTTGTAACTTTTTGACTTATTTGGAACTGTAAAAGCACATTTGACAAAAAAAAAACATCAATTCAAGAATGGTTTCATAGAATGGTTAAAGATAATGAAAACATTCTTTCGATAATAAGCAATTGCTTGTTAAATCAAACAGTTTGAACCTTCTCTAACTCGTAAAAAACTGCACTATATATAAACCAGCTAACATGTAAACAAAAACCTCAAGGGGTTGTTAAACTGGTCTTGTCTTAGAACTTAGGAGTTTGCTCCCATCTAAGGTCTCAGGTTCAATTTCCCTTGTCAGAAAACTCTTGGTGCCATTGGGGATTATGCCTCATCGTTATCTCCGGGGCTCCGAAATTAGTCGAAGTACTCGCAAATTAACCCGGACATCTGGTTATAAAAAAACATGTTAGTGACAATTTTGGTAGGTTCTCTTAAACCAGGTTTTTTTTTTTTTTTTTTGAAGAGATCACTTAAACAAGTTTGGTAAACATGTTTTGGCTAGGATCGATCGATTTGTTAAAGATGTACGCATTGTATATATGTCATCTTGGTAGATATGGGAGTAGAGAAATAAGTATAATGTGAATACATTTTGAGGGCAGCTTAAATTGATTAGTATCTATGGAGCATTTCTGTTGCATAACTTACCAAGAATTATGGGGTGGTTCCAAGTTGCAACACTTTTCTCCACTACAAATTCATTCGGGCTTCAAGACTATGTGTAAGAACTCTATATAAATCTATAATAAAAAAGAGTATTGAGACCTCACGTGGCGGTACCAAAAAAAACCGCTAGACATTGGTACTCCATAACACTAAGACCATGACACAAGAAACAACCCCAGCTGTAAAAGGTTTGGACACCTAACATGTCACAATCTTTCTCTAATTAACCTTGCAGTCTTTTCTTATTTGGATCTCTGGAATTAAAAAGTGCACTACGATAATACTCTATAACTATTCGCTCACGGTCCAATCACAAATTTCTGTTTTTATTTCTAGATAAATTTAAATAGGTATGGGGATTCTATTCAAGTCCCCATTCTGATGGATTTGAATACTTATGTTTACATCACAATATTGGATAATCGGACCATTATGCTCTTATTAATATATATTAATTAATAAAATTGACTAAAATCTATTTTCCTTAATTAGTTATACATATACATATATACGTACGGTTAGTGTAACCCAAGTTTTCGGAATTATCACATCCTCTCTCTCTCTCTCTCAAACTCCAGATTCCCACCACTCACCACATCCCCAAATTTCATTCCTCAAATTGAATTATCATTATGGGTGGTAATTTTACCATGTTTATTCCAAAATTAGGCTTGTCTCCAATAGTCAGTGTTTTAAAACAAATGATTGCAAGTCTCACTTGGTTTCAAAAATATTGATTACAACCGCATAAATCGTAGACGTCGCATAGAAAAAAACTCCTAAGAAATAGAAGTTTTGCTTGTGATAAATTGAAAAAACGAACTAATCATATTTTTTTGACGGTAGATATGATTTTAAACTAAATTACCTATTTATTAATATACCACTTTAGATCAACGTTTTGAGACCAATTGCGATCTACAAAGTCGAGTTTGAAAGGGTCTCCAAACAAATATATGGTTTTGAGGTGATTTGCTCCCTAATTTTTTGGGCATAGAGAGAAACTAATTCCCACAGAAAAATTCTTTCCCATGGAATAGGGCCTAACAAAGAAACAAAAAAATGATTTTTTGCTCTCTCCCTCTCTCTCTCATCCTTGATTCGTCTACAAATATAAATTTTACAAGTGGATTCTTGTATTACAAATCATAACCCAAATTCTCATGACATGAGGCTCTCTTTCGCCCGTTTAACAGCGTAATCTAGCATTGGGTACATTGGTTTAATCATTGCTTTACGTATTAGGCTCTAGCATCGCACCAATAAATGAAGCTCCTTTTTGAAGATGGTGATTATCTGAGCTAAAACGGTACGTCCATAGCCACAGTTTTTTTTCTTTTTCTTTTTCTTTGTGCTCACATTTCTTGTGGGTTTAAATTTCAATTGTCTTGGTTGATATAACGTATTTTACAGAGTACTATCTAGTAGTTGTGGGTTCAATAAAGTAGGTTTTAATATATGTTTAAAACCTTGCTTATTGAGTTGACCTTTCTTTTTGAAAATCCAGATTGATGATCCCATTAGTTAAGTTGGCGCGCTTTTCTTTTTTACTGCAAAAAACTTGGGGTAATTTCCAGTGAAAAAAATGTTTGGGCAGAAGACTTGGGTTACTAAACATATGCTGATAGAATGACTGTATGTTGCAGCATGGGTTGCAATAACGATCCGAAGGCCAAACAGCCGGGTGATGCAAAAGACCCAAGACCATAGAGGATTACAAACTGATCGCGGTGCAGAAAAATGAACACACCAGACAAGCTTAAACAGAAGGTAAATTCTCTGAAGAAGGAGAACAACTATCTTCATTGTTCTGATCACCAACTGCTCAAGGAAAATGAATATTATCTCCGGTCGCTGATTTCGTCAGCACGCGCCGGAAGAGCCAATTGCAATTGATTGGAGTTGTTTATTTGGGCAGATTTGGCCTACTTCTTTATACTTGTGATGATAGCAGAATGGTGGCAATAATGCATGGGGTTTTGTGTGGGCCAAATTGTTCAGGACGTCTGAGTCTTTCTTTTGTTTGAATTTCATGGCCAATGTGTGATATAAGAATAGGCAAGTATTTGTGTGTACTTATAAGAAATGTTGGTAAGTATCTGTGTGTATTTATAAGAAATGTTGCTCGTGTTCATTACTTAAAAAGCTCATTCAAGATTCATTTGCTACATTAACAAACAAAGCTTAAATAATCTCTTTGAAGCTCATTAAGATTACAAACCAAGTTCGAACTAGCTACTACGTACTCGGTTTTTCTGGCTTATGATGTAGTATAAAAAATTCAAGCTACTTGAGATTGAGGCTCGTGTTCAACTCGATTGAAGCAATGATTTTATAGTGGAACTTAATCCATCACATGCATTTCTGCGGAAAATAACTTTTTTTGGTGGTAAATGCTTCATTTTGTAACTAACCAACCAAAGAACAACGGATAAGCCCGCTCCACAGGAAAATTGTACTACCAAGAAAAGCCTACAACAAACAGCAAAACATCAAACCACTAACTAATGGACATAATTGCCCAGTACTCTAGGAGTCTGTTTGTTAGCTGGATTAACTTTGGGGCTTAAATAAAAAGGGCAGATAAGAGGAGGATATGGTATAAGTGTGGGTTAATTAAGAAGGGGAGATTATTTTATACTTGGTTTGGTCGGTAGTTTATACGGGTGGATAAAATTAGGTGTATGATGAAAAAAGCTAACAAAGTTACTTGCTTACCATTCAAAATTCATTTTCATACCTAAGTTTGAAGTTGGGGAGGGATAATTCAGTAATTAGGGAAAGGGGACTAATTAAGACAGGGTTGAGGGTGGCCATAATAATCCTGCTGTATGGGGATTAGATAATCATTGGAAATAAGTAGTCCAAGCGTGTGTGCCTACTAAACACCAAATTAATTAGTCCGTGTTGGAGCTTATGGCTCATATGGAGAGGTACCGAGAAGTTCTAGTGGAGGCCAGATGCGGAGCGGAGCAGAGCGACGCATCTGGGCCATCGGTACAGTGTAATTAGGGTGAAATAGAGAAGGCGTTTATAAATACTTTCTATTGTAAAACACTAGATGACTTAATCAAATAATAGACCCACTCTCACTCCCGTGGAGGTACCTGGTTTTTGGACAACCACGTAAATTTTGTTGCCACGTATTCTATATTGTGTGCGTGTGATTGTTTGCTTATAGTCCCAAATTAATTAGTCTAGGTAAATAGTGAATCCAGCCAAATAATTCGGCTAACAAACAGATCATATTAGAAATGTTCCAAAGATGACACAAGCTTTGGTTCTCAACTGCTTTTGAGAAATGCTTCCATGTACAAATTCGTAGCGTAATGTTTTCTTAATACACGCTAAAACCCACAGTGACTCTTAGGATTACCACCAAAGTGTGGCAAAGACCCTTGAGATCCTCTCGAGCCAAATATGATACACCCCTGCAGTTAACGGCAGCTTGAATAATAACCTATCCCTCTGAACCTGGAATTTGTGTAGAATCGTCAGGTGATCAAAAGAACATAAAACCCAGATCGATTGTGTATGCAATTGGATAAAATCCATATCCATAATGGACATCAGTGACGATCGAGAAAGAGAGATGAAAAAGATTTTAGTGATGGGAGGAAGAGAAGAGGGGTTAGTAGCTTTAGTGACAGACACAACTTCTTAGTCCCATCCCACATCGACCAAAGGAGGCATGAGGAGAGAAAGAAGACTATAAAACGGGTTCTCAACTGCTGTTTTAAAATCATGCAGCTGCGTGGTGAGCACAAAGCGAACTATTCTTTCGCCTTTTACTAAAGAATACCGTGTGCTCGCTGCAAATAGCAGCATACGCCATTTTTTGGAGGGTTGACCCTTTGTAGGGAAGCCCCAACCAATTCTCAGTTAAATATTTTAGCTCTTAGGATTCAGCAAATCTGAATAAAGCTTTTAGAACCAGTGTGCCAGTTCATAAATTCTTGTTTGTTTGAACAGTTTCAAAAACTTATGCGCGGAATTTTTTTATTTTTTTAACCGAAGAAATTGCAAAGTCAAAAACCACCAAGGTCAAAACCACCACTGTTCGTACACATGTTTTCAAATTTTTCTGCATCGAAGATCTCTGTAGTTTATTTTCGTGCAAAAAAAATTTAAAAATTATGAGCAAAAATATTTTATTTTTTATCCGAAGACAATTGCAAAGACACTAAGGGACCTATTTATGGGGTACCAAACAAGAAAAAAGGAGTCCTCGTTAGTGTGCCAAAATGTGGGCGTTTTTCTGGTCAGCAGGGCCTGGCCTTAATGGACTGCAGGGCCCCCGCTTCCTGAGGATTACGATAGTCATGGCCACTGGAGAAGCTACACTAGTTGCCTTTTTCAATCTCTACTTTCCAAAAAAGAAAAAAAAAATGTATGTGAACCATGACATTTACTTTTTTAGCAAACGAAACATATACTACTAAAAACGAAAGCATACACAGGACACTTTCGGTCGAAAAATACAATAAGGAAAAACAAAAAAACAAAACACAAAAAACCGCTTAGCTCCGATGCGGAACCAACACTCATCTCGTGGAGGTGGATGGGTGGAGGATCACCGCTGAATAATGCTTTCGTTGCAGTATCAGCACTGGATCTGCTATCCGACGCCCTTATCGTGCTGCTGGAGAGCTCAAGAAACTGTCGCTTGATCGACCAGCTCTAAGAGCCAGTACCCAGATCTAAAACTCCAGATATGGGTCTCCAAAGCCCAAAAATGATGGGGATAATGAGAGAATTTGACTCAACCACCTCACAATCATGGAGGAAGAAGAGCAGAGGAAAGAACAAATCCAAAAAATAGGGGGACAGAGAGGTGTAGAGGAAGGAAGAGAAGAGGAGAGGGGATTACAGAAGGGGGTGGCGGCAGGGGAGCTCAACCCCGAAATAATCTCTCTCTCTCTCTCTCTCTCTCTCTCTCTCTCTCTCTCTCTCGTTGGGCCATAAAAGTTTTAATTGAAGTCCTTCCTAACACCAATTGATTTTAGGAGAGATGGTGGAAAAGCGGTCCGACATCTCTCTAGAACTCTCTTTCACAATCGCGATATTTAGTAGAATCAACTTATTAATTTGCTAAACTCAACCTTGATTTTAGCAAATCTTAGTTACTTTTCTAAAGCCATTGAAGCAAGTGGCGGAGTCACTTGGAGGTGAACATCACTGGATTTTTGTTTTTACTTTCTCTTTGTTTGTTTGTTTGTTTTATTATTTATTTTTGCATTTGTGAAAATATATATTAGAAGTTTCATTAGTATATCCCCTTTTTATAGAAAAAATTATTGAGTGCTCTTGTGGCGCGACCAAATGGTGTCATAACGTCATTCTCCTGTACATATTTATGTGAGACTTAAGACTAAATATATGAGCTTCACCAAAATATGTGATGATGAAGGCCGATAAAGAAAAATGATGGAGAATGGTATCAGGGCACCACGTGGTGATGTCTCAGGACTACTGAATAATTAATTACTCACAAGCAAGCCTTAATTCACTGAAGTTTTGTCTCGAAACTATTACGTGTTTATGAAATTATAATTACTATATTACCATAAAATGTAAGTCAAGCGAGACTTCTTTTACATTCTTATTTCTTCTTCTCTTCTTAAATCTATCAATAACTCCTCTCTCCTTTGTGTTGAAGATAATGTGATATGGAATACATCGTGAATAAAATTTCGAGGAAAATCAAGGCATGTTAGATTCTTAAAGAAAATAGATTGTTTTTTACACAACAAAAGTACTAGCGTTTTTGTATTGTGCCATTACTGGTACAAATTTCTGGCTACGCCACTGATTAGAAGCAGTGATTTTATAGTGGAACTTAATCCATCACATATATTTCTACGGGAAAGTTTTTTTTATTTATTTATGGGAAATGCTTCATTTCATAACCAACCAATAAAAGAACAGCGGATAACCCTTGTTCCACAAAAAAAAGTACCAAGAAAAGCCTACAACAAACAGGAAAACATCAACCAACTAATAAATGGAAAGAATTCCCAGTACTCTCCGTTTGCTAGCTGGATTAGCTTGGGGGTTTAAATAAGAAAGGCGGATAAGAGGAGAATATGGTAGAAGTGAGGATTAATTAAGATGGGAGATTATTTTATACTTGATTTGGTTGGTAGTTTGTACGAGTAGATAAAATTAGGTATATGATCAAAAAAGCTAACAAATTACTTGCTTACCCTTCAAAATTTTGTTTTCATACCTAAGTTTGAAGTTGGGGAGGGATAATTGAGTAATCAAGGGAAGAGGAACTAATTATAGACAAGGTTGAGGCTGGCCATAAATAATCCTGATGTTGGGGATTAGATAATTCTCGGAATTAAATAGTTCAAGCGTGTGTGCTTGCCAAACACCGGATTAATTAGTCTAGATAAAATAGTCGATCCAACCAAATAATCCGGACAAACAGGCTCCTACTAGAAATATTCCAAAGATGACACATGCTTTGGTTCTCAACTGAGTTTGAAAAAAAATTGTTAGCCTCCTCAATACAGGATAGAACACCACAGGGACTCTTAGGATTACCACCAAAGACCCTTGAGATCCTCTCGAACCAAATATGATACACCCCTGTAGCTAACGACAGCTTGAATGATAACCCAAGTGTTTGAATGTTTAACCTCTGAACCTGGAATTTGTGCAGAATGGTAAGGTGATCAAAAGAACATAAACCCAGATCGATTTTGTATGCAATTTGGCCCTTGGGCAGAAAATCATGGATTTAAGCTTGTTGTAATTTGGATCAAAATCCATATCCATTTTGGACATCAGTGACGATCGAGAAAGAGCGATGAAGTGTGAAAGATTTTAGTGATGGGAAGAAGAAGAAGAGGGCCGTTGGGAGTTTTAGAGACAGAAACAGCTTGTTAGTCCCACATCGACCAAAAGAGGCACGATGAGAGAGAAAGAAGAGTATAAAAGGGGTTGTCCGCTACCTTGTCAAATTACGCAGCCGTGCGGTGAACACAAAGCGAATTATTCTTTCGCCTTTTACTAAAGAATACCGTGTGTTTGCCGCAAATAGCGGCATACGCCATTTCTTGGAGGGTCGACCCTTTGAAGGGAAGCCCCAACCAATTCTAAGCTAAAGGTGCTATAAGCAAATCTGAACAAGCTTAGTTCATGTTTGTTTAACAGATTCAAAAACTTTTTTAATTCTTCTGGATGTGAGCTCTAAAAATATGTTTCGGAACCGAAATGCATAAGTAGTCATATAATGATCCGGTTAAAGTCACCTGACTAAGTGTCCGGATGAGTTTATATACACCTGACTAATTTTCTTAATTTTCTTTTCGATCCGGTTAAAGTCATCCACGTTAGAACTAGGAAGAATTCATTTTAAAAAAAAAAAGAACAAGGAAATTCATAAGAAAACCGTCCTATCTGATTGCACTTATAAGCTAAATTTATTTATTTTCTTTAATAAATTTGATAAATGTCTTTTACTGGAAATCTTGCATACTAATTTATTAAACTTTTCTAAATTATTTGACTTAAAAAACAAAAATTATTTTAAGCTTCAAATTGTACTAACTTTTTGACTTACTGTATTTGGATCAGCAAAAGCACATTTGACCAAAAAAATAATAAAAAATCAATTCAAGAATCTTTTTATAGAATGGTAAAGGATAATGAAAACATTTGTTCGATAATAAGCAATTGTGCAGCTTGTTTAACCAAACAGTTTGAACCTTTTCTAACTCTTAAAAAACTGTACGAAATATATTTATAACTTCATCTTAAGTCTTTCAAATAAATAAGCAAGAAAATCAAAATCTATAAACCTAATTGATAATAAACCAACTAACATGATAGTAAACAATTTTTGGTAGGTTCTCTTAAACAAGTTTTAATGCTTTTTTTTTTTAAGAGATCTCTTAAACAAGTTTGGTAAACATGTTTTGGCAAGGATTTGTTAAAGATGTCTGCATTGTATGGGTTTATGTAGTCTTGGTAGATATGGGTGTAGACAATTAGGTAGAATGTGAATACATTTTGAGAGTAGCCTAAATTGATAAGCATCTGTGGAGCACTTCGGTTGCATAACTTAAGAAAAAATTATGGGGTGGTTCCAATACTTTACTCCACCCAGGGCCGGCCCTAGGCATAGGTTGACAAGGCCGGCGCCTAGGGCCCTAGTTTTCGGCCAAATAAAAGGGGCCCCAAACATAAGATTATAATAAATATTATTTATGCCAAGAGTTTAACAAAAACATATGTTAGCTGTGGTGGTTGGCTTAGTGTTGCACATCCGTGCTGATGCAGGTTTGAATTTTGCTGTTGCGAGTTTCATGCGTCTTTTCTTTTTACAAGTTCTACAAAAAAAAAGCTGTTAAGTAGACAGCCGTAGGACTTGAACTCGCAACCAAAGGGTGAAACTCTTACTTTAAGGCCGAGTTTGCCAAAGAATTTTATGGGAAATCCCATTTTAGCACCTAGGTTTTATGAGATTTCCCATAAAATCTGCGTCCTAAAATGGTGGCAAACTCAGCCTAAGAGCAACAACCACTGAACCACGAGGGCTTCTTACATTTCGTTTGGGAAAAATAATATATATAGAAATAAAGAAGAGGCCCCATTATCAAATCTTGCTTAGGGCCCCAAAAATCTCAGGGCCGGGCCGGGCCGGGCCGGGCCGGGCCTGACTCCACCACAAATTCATTCGGGCCCGAAGACTGTTTAAGGTCTTTACATAAAATTGTAATGAAACAAAATATTAAGACATTACGTGGCGGTTCTCAAAAGACCGCTGAACAATTTTACTCCATAACCCGACAACAATGATACATGTACAACAAAAATGTCCAACATGACTCCAACATATTCACATGGGATGTGAAGTTTACACACATTTGAGTATGAAGTGTGTGTGAGCTCCACACACTATGTGAATATGTTGAAGCCATATTGGACCTTGGTGTTGGACATTTATCATTTTTTATAACCCCGAAGACCATGACACAAGAATCAACCCCACCTGTCAAAAGGTATATCTCCAGTCTCTAGGGCACTCTAACCCAAATCTCTTATTTAAAGAGATTCAAATCCCATATTTTATTTAAAAAGAGCACTAATATACTCTATTACTATTTGCTCACGGTCTAATCACACATTTCTGTTTTTATTTTTATTTCCATAAAATTCATTTTGTAGAGTCATTGGCTTAAGGAATTTTTGGATGTCTTTATTCAATTTTTTTTTTTGGCGTTCGTTAGTTTTGTGTCAAACTTTTGATGATTATAGGTTCGTCTCAATGAGATGAATCAGAATTGGATAAAATTATGACTTTTACCCAAATATTTTGAGAAATATCCAATAAAAAGTTTGAAAAGCTGTTGTTTCTTGGATATTTTTGAAAATGTTTGGGTAAAAGTCATAATTTTTACCCATGACTTTTACCTAATTATGATTCCACTTGTTGAGACGACCTTATAATCACCAAAAATTTGACGCAAAACTACCAAAAAAAAATGTATAGGAGACCAAAAAAAATAAAAAAATCCTTAAGCCAATGACACTGGAACGAGTTCTTCAAACTCAAGTCTCCCTCCAAAAGTAACTTCAAATTTTCTTGTCCTAAAGTAGGGATACAAGTGGGTGGTAGCCAAATTAGTAGGCACACCTTATATGGTTATACCTACATGCACAAGACCAAGGGTCAAATCTCACTTACAATACTAGCAATTAATACTAACAACAATACTATTAAGGGAATTGAACTTCACACCCCCCTTTTTAACACTTGCACCATTTTTTGTTTTTATTAGGGTGAAATTACTGAAATACCCCTCCATTTCAACATTTACACCCCCAAGGGATTATGAAATGGAGGGGTACTATTAAGTTGTTTGTATGATACACTCTCTTAAATGTAAAGATGACTCGTGTTTTTGGAGGAGAATCCACAATATAGAGTAAATATTTTTTATTTTTTTGCAATCAACTTTCTTCTTGCAATTGCTTTGCACTCTATTTTTTTTGTAAGTGTACTCTAAAATTTATCTTTTACATTACTTAAAATTACACAAAATACAAATTTCAAAAGGCAAAATGATCGACATAATTTTCGACATGGTGGGTGTTCTCAATAAGCTTTGGAAAATCAACAATTTCGATTATTTAAGTGGGCTACGAGGATTGTTCTCCAATGGATTTTATGAAAATTTGATAAAATCGTATCCTTAATTTTATCCATTTCTGCAAAAGATTTCATAAAATCTCCTATTTTTACATTCAAAAATGGAAGATTTTATGGAATCTTTTGCAGAAATGGATAAAATTAAGGATAAAATTTTATCAAATCTTCATAAAATCCATTGGAGAACAACCCCTAAAAAGGAATATAAAAAAGCCACAACACCATATATCGTGTAGGCCTACGCACATAATCGTGAATCACGCCCATTCGCGCATGTGATTGTCGAGGATAAGACACTGTGGGACCAGCAACCATTACTTTTAACTGTACGTAACGGTTATGTACTATGGGTGAGTTTTCCACTTGATAAAATGAGTTGATTTTATAAACTCTTGATTTTATCAAGTGGGGAAAAAAATCTGATAAAATCTCAGATTTTTGTACTAATAATCTGAGATTCTATCAGATTTTTTTCCCCACTTGATAAAATCAAGAGTTGATTTTATCAAAACTTGATAAAATCAGATTTTATCAAGTGGGAAACTCACCCATATCATTTTCAGGAGCAATTTTCAGTACCGAGAAGGCGCCACGTAGTATTTCTTAGCGCATCTAGGCTGTTAATTTTGGCTTTGGGAGGTCCAAATTTGGAGAGAGAAAAATGAGAGAGAGTGAGGAGAGAAAATGTTTTAATCTCGACCGTTCAATACATTTTTAGACGACCCAAATGCAAACTTTGAGTACAACATATGCTTGACCACGTGATACCCGATAGGTACCCAAATTTTTTTCCTACTTATTTCAGGTCCGAATCTCTGGTAGATCAAGCACGTGATAACCAAAATAATGACCACATTCCTACCCGTACCAATAATGCACATTCACAAATAATCACCAATTCGTCACACCTACCAATAATGCAAAATATTCGCATCCATAATTCATTGCTCGAAGGTTGGCACTTGGAAGCAAAATATTCGCATCAATAATGCAAGAGATTCGGGCTCGATTTATTTGCTATATTATAAGCTCGTTGACAAAAAATTTTTTTGGTTGATTTTGAGATTCTAGTTTTTAGAATTAACTTGAAGTGTTATATCAAAAATTCTAGATAAAAGATTATTGAATTTTACAGATTTTGAAAAGCTAAATAATCACTCTCTCTCTCTCTCGTCTGTGTGCATGCGTATGTAATTTTCGATTCTTGTAATTGGTCTTCAGAAAAGCTAAATAAGGGTTGAAATTATGAAAAATCTCGAAACAAGTTTGAGTAGCTTCCAGCCCATTTTGGATCAGATTTTAGATTTTAAGTTTTACAAAAGCAATTATTTTAGATTTTTCCAATAAATAGTTCTAGATTTTACTACAAATTAATCATAATTTCACAATTATGATAAATATGTTTATATACTTTTACTAAAATCTCAAAATTTAGAATATGCGACAGAATGACTAAATGAGGAGCTGCAACGTTTTAGGTAATTAATTAGTTCGTCCCAACCAAGGTCGCATTGGATTCATCCCAGCAAAACAAACTTGGCAATATGCACAAGTTAATGTACTCTCTACCGTCTCAAATTGTTGGTCATGTCGAATTCCAATGCAAATTTTTAACTGTTCATATCTTTCAATTTATAACTTATTTTATGTGCAATATGAATCCTATTTGATAGATCTCAATAAATTATATCGTACAAAGTTTTTAAATCTCTAAAAATATTATAGATTAAAAGATATGAGCAGTTAAAAATTACATTGGAATCTGAACAGAACAAACAATTTGGGACAAAGGGAGTACTATCAAGACGTCATCAACGAAAGTCGAATTCAAGACCCTTTAAGAATGATCCGGTGGACCCTAAACAATTCTACCAATCAGAGTGAAAGTAATGTTCATCCTCTTTAAATGAAGGTGAACAAAATTGTACTCGTAGCCAGTTGACCCTTTAAGAATGATCCGGTGGACCCTAAACAATTCTACAAATCAGAGTGAAAGTAACGTTCACTCTCTATAAATGAAAGTGCACAAAATTGTACTTGTAGCCAGTCTATCCAAAGAGGAGAAAAGAGAGTTACAAGACATAAAAGAGAACAAACAATACTATACCAGCAAAACAGGGAACTGCATTACTCAATGCTTCAACAAATAAGGTAATTAGAATACCAAATACAGAATGCAGCAACAATTTTTTGCTGCTGCATTTAATCAAATGCAGAATGCAGCGACAAAATTTTGCCTTATTCCCATCTCTCAAAGTCTCAAACCATCACTTTCTTCCAGTATAAACTTACAATACATAACATACTTGAAAACTAAAAAAAATCCAAAACATAACAAAATACAACAGACAGGTGGATAAAATTTCGAAGAAAGAACCAACATAATCTGAGGCCTCCCGATTCTTGAAACCATTCTAAAGCCCTAACGAACGCTGCTGGGATCCAAGCCGCCTCTTTCGTAGCCTCTCAGCAATGATGAAAGCGAGTTCGAGTGATTGAGAAGCATTGAGCCTAGGATCGCAGTGGGTGTGGTAGCGCGAACTGAGGTCATCGAAAGTCACTGTTCGGGACCCGCCGATGCACTCCGTCACGTTTTGGCCTGTCATCTCTAAGTGAACTCCCCCTGGGTGACTTCCTTCTTGCTCGTGGACATCAAAGAATGCTCTTACTTCAGCCTGTCCCAACAAAGTACACAACTTTAATACTTTTAATCCATTTTTTTTCCAGATACTTGGTAGCCGGACAATGGACCGACTATTCTAGGAGACTAATCTCACCATTCACTAGTAGGGTATCCAATTCAATCCCGGGAAAAGTCCCATATGGACTTGCCCAACAAAGAAATTGATAGCATGCAGGTGGGAGTCAAACCCGCACATCAAAGGCTTTCCTTCAATCGTTAATTTTATCAGTTTCCAACCTCCATGGAAAGCATTTTTTTTTTGCGTTGAAATTCGAAATTTAAACTAGCAAAATGGAAAATGGATCCCATTTAAAAGACAACTCATCGATAAGGACAAATAATCACCTACTTACCACAGAATTGTCTTATATGAGTCGATGAATACACGTTTAAGGAGTCTCATGTTGACTATTTCACCAAACCAGCACTTTCATGTGGTCACTTTCCCACCTACTACTACCCATTTACAAAGTAGTTGAAAGTATCTTGCTAAGAAATGAAGACTGCTTTTCCTTTAGACTAAAAGATGCCGATAATTCTAAATTTCTACTCCTGTTTCAACCAAGTATCCCACACGGAGGAATAACTCAAGGATCAAACCGTCCAAGTCGGTGTGCGGACACAAGACTTGGACGAAGCGGGGCAACCAAGTATCCCAGCCGGAGGAATAACTCAAGGATCAAACCGTCCAAGTCAGTGTGCGGACGCAAGACTTGGACGAAGCGGGGCCCGGACCACATGAATTTCTACATTATGACGAAAAATAATGTGCAAGTATATATTATCACTCGCTGTCTGACAAAGAGACGAAATTGCATTTACATACATAATTGTCATTTAACTTCACACGTGCACCCAAAATATAATTGATAACTTAGGGAGTTTTTTTTTTTCCAAAATGTAAGAGGATTTTAAGAATTTTTATGCACCCAATGGACTCAATCCCGTAGAACTATTTCAAATGCCCCCCTCCCCGGGACACCATGTCCACCAGTGGTCCAACTATTGAATGAGAAAAGACTAAGAGGTACAAAATAATGGCTCCACTTCATAAAAACACTCACATGGCAAGGACATTTTGCTGCTCTACCAAACGCAAAAATTGATGAGTGATGATATTCAAACTACATCCTCGTAGGAAAGAGTTAAAAGTGTTATTGTGTTAGGAAGTTATGCTTATACTGAAATATTGCACAGTGAAAGGCATCTCAAAAGCAGCGGCTTTTACACGAATCTATCATTATAGTTTGCTTCATTACCTAAAAAACATGCTATAGTTTAAAATTACTTTCTTTTGGGCATGAGTTGGTAAAATTGTCCGCACGTCCTAAGTATCTTACCATCTTATCATTGTTCAAGTTGACAACATTTCGAAAATTAAATCGTAATGCATTAAACTCGTACAAGTTATACCGACAAAAGGAAAAAGCTAAGAAAAGTGGACAGCGATCAACTTACCCTGATGGCGTCAAAGGGGCGAGTTTTGAGACCGCAAGGAGCCTTGATGGTGTTTCCATGCATAGGATCGCTAACCCAAGTCACGATTTGCCCTGCCCTTCGAACTGCCCTAATTAGATGAGGAAGCTTCACCCTCATGTTCTCTGCTCCCATTCTAGTGATAATTGTAATCCTCCCTGGTTTGTTGTTAGGATTCAAAATGTCAATGAGCTTAACCAGCTGATTCGGATCCATTTTGTCGCTCACCTGTGGCATTAAAGCAAATTTTCATATCAGACAGCCAAATCTTATTCCAGATCTTTAAATAACTAAAAAAAAGTGATTCCACAAATCAAATATTACTGAAGATAAAGAGTGCAAAACGCATTGGACTTCACAACAATGCAACTAACATGGAAAATACAATAAAGTACCTTAATTCCAAGGGGATTCGCAACGCCTCTCAAGAACTCGACATGGGCACCATCAAGTTGCCGAGTTCGTTCCCCAGCCCAGAGGAAGTGGGCAGAACAATCATAGTAGAGGCCCGAAGTTGAATCCAACCTCGTGAGAGACTGCTCGTAAGGTAAGAGCAAGCATTCGTGAGATGTCCAAAAGTCGGTGGATGTCATGATAGGATGGTCAACGGTAAGTCCAGCAGCAGCCATGAATCCAAGGGCCTCATCGACCCGGTTAGCTAGTTCCCGATACCTGAAGTTCATAACATAACCCAATAGAGCTCAAATATGAAATCGGATTCAACAAAATCTCGTTTGGTTCTGAACTCCAAAATACTAATAGCAACAAGACAAGGCAAAAAGGTCTTTTATTGACTCGTCGACTGCTTTTCTATTGGATGCCTAGTAAAATTAACATGGCCTTTTGTGAAACTTTCATTTCAAATCAAAATATTTATTGCTGTGGCTCCTAATTTCCCCAATTGTACTGCTACACATGCTCGACGGACTTTGTCACAAATTTCTATTTCTGTACCACACTACTTGGTCAAATATGGATTGAGCATGCAACAAAAACACTGATAAAAGCCCCTAAAGGCAAAATGGTTATTCAACTACTAAAAATGGAATTAGTCAAGGTGCGCGCAAGCTGTCGGACATCCGGTTATCAACAAAAAAAAAAAAAAAAACCCTACTAAAAATGGACTGCTATTGTCTTGCATAGCTCCAAAAGACCGATTCACCAGTGACATCGGCGGAGGCCTAAATTGGTTGGAAAATATCCATAGTCCAAATGGTTTAGTATTTCGAATAATCAAAACATAAGAAGCCATAAATAACAACAAAGCTCATGAAAGTGACTTAAATGACAATGTTCACTTGTTTAAAAATGAATGTACTACAGAATGTCCAAATACAAAGCAGAATTAAGACAAAAAACAAACATCACCTAAACATGTGCTTCCAAACAAAAGTAGAACCAAACAAAACAGACATCATCTTAAGAAGTGCTTCCAAAAAAATAAAAGCAGAATTAAGAAACAAACGAACGTAAAATGAGATTGAATTTGTCATACCTGTCTCCTTGTTCGCTGTGCTCTGTGAAATCCATATTCCACTGGTTGACCCTCTGCATCGCAGCATACCCTCCGGTGGCAAAAGCCCTCAAGAGATTGAGAGTAGCCGCAGATTGACAGTAGGCCCTAATCATCCTATGTGGGTCTGGAATCCTCGACTTGGAATCGAAGGTGTCTCCATTGATATTATCACCTCTGTAACTTGGCAGCTTCACTCCGTCCTTCTCCTCGAATGCATCTGATCTGGGTTTTGCAAACTGACCCGCCATTCTTCCCACCTAAATAACCAATACCCAGTGTCTTTATTCAATGTCAACATAAACACCACCATATAATTAAACCAATATTGTATTCGACAATGATAAACTTTCTACAGAAAAAGCGAATCGTGTCCAAAACATTCCAAAGTCCAAGCCCGCTCACTATGTTAAAGCATCCAACCCCATGCAGTATACGAGGATAGGCCGCCCAAGCCTTCCATATCGACAAACCCAATATCTAGCTTTGTCTAGGGCGATTGTATAAAGAGTTGTGGGTAAGGGTTACACTCCTTCGACTAATTTGGAGAAGTAGATGTTAGATTTTACAAAACAATTTATGGTTACGAACCTATATAATGTGAACCTTTTTATAAATAATAACACTACTAAGGCAATTGAATTCCCGTTCGCGCAAAATACTAGAAACACAAATTTAAAACACAACTCCGGACACAATTGTGTTTGGAGTCTTTGATGCACGTAGATCCACGTACATCCAATGGCTCCAAACACAATTGTGATCTTAGACTCAAGTATCCCGTTTGAGCTGAATTAATTTTTGTTCAAGAAAATGGGTATTATTGAAGTTTAGTGATTTTTTTTTTTTTAGCTCTGCGGCAAATTTTTTTACCATAAAGTGGTCGTCTTGACCGGAGGAATGGAAAAAAATATAACAATCAGACAAATTACAATTACAAAAGTCCACATCAGAGAAAGTCCACATAAGCCGTCTGAAGAAAGTCAGTAAAACAGTATTTTTCCAATTTTGTTCCCGTCTTTATTTAACTTTCTGAGGCTTTTGATCATACTGTTTTACTTTTTAGATCCCATTTGTCAAGAGCAATAATCAGTCCACAAAAATTAACACGAATTTTCATAAAGATTAGAGACGACAACGAAAAAGACTGACGAAAAGACTGAAAATTTAGCCCAAAGGGAAACTATTGTTCCTGTTGATGGAGGATTTGGAGGTGCTAATCAACCGATATTGACAAGAACTCAAACACCCAAAATCCAATTACATTCAATTAACAATTCCAAACAACATAAAAATAAAATCCAATGATCAAACGTAACATTACCTTGATCACAGGCATTTGTCCACCGAACATCAACACAGCTCCCATCTGAAGCAAAATCCTAAACGTATCCCGAATATTATTCGCATGAAACTCCTTGAAACTCTCAGCACAATCCCCACCCTGCAAAAGAAACGCATTTCCCATTGCCGCCTCGCCGAGCCGCTCCTCCAGATTCCTCGCCTCTCCGGCGAACACAATTGGAGGAAAGGCGTCAAGGGTTTTGAGGACCGATTCGAGTTCGTCCTGATCAGGGTACTCCGGCAACTGGAGCGCCGTCTTCTTCTTCCAGCTGTCGATTGCCCATTTGGTGTCTGGAGTGACTGAGGCTGTTTTAACGGAGGATGTGGCGGTGGCTGCAGGCGGAGTTGAGACGGGTGTTTTGGAGGGGTCGGTGGAGTGTACGGCGGAGATGGGTTTGAGGGATCTGGTGGATTTGGTGGAGAGAGAAGGTTGGGAAGAAGGGAGGAGGGATTGGGACAAGGGTTTGGTGGGGAAGAGAGAGGCAGCGGCGGCGGTGTTTGTGAGAGCCATTGTGATTGGAATTTTAGAGAGAGAGAGAGAGAGAGAGAAAGGTACCTGAGAATGTGGTAAGTACCTGAAGAGGAGAGGGGAGAAGAGAAGGGGCAATTTATAAGGAAGGAGTCTTTTGGGGAGTAATTGGAAGAAAGGAGTTTTAATTTTGGTTGAGGAATGAGGACGAAAGGGAGTCTGGTAAGGCCGTGGGGGTGGGTGGTGGTAGGTGGTTGAGGGAGGGTATTTTGGTAAATGAACTTACCAACCAACCAAAAAAAAACAAGCAGGGATATTCTGTTTGCACTCTGCACCATTTTTTTCCCTTGGTACCTAACAGGTCTGCAAACAAGCCGAGTCGAATTTTGTTGTGTTTGAGTTTGGCTCTGCTTAACCAGCCCAAAACTTGAATTCGAACTCGGTTCGATCTTAAACGAGTCGAACCGGACTAATTTACTTAACGAGCCTCTTTAAAATGAGCTGAGCCTATAAAATGAGCCGAGTTTTTGCGAGCTGAGTTTAACTTGTTTAATAAACAAGCCCAAAACTCGATCTCGAGCTCGACTAGATTAGTAAACGAGTCGAACCTTAACGAGCTGAGCAGCGAGCTGCTCGTGAGCAGCTTGACTTATTTGCAGCCAACTACACCCAAAAAAACTTAGGCAAGCGTGTGGGGGGCCACCTTAATTATCAAAACTGTTTATTTTGTAAACAATAATGCATAGATCGTTCTTGAAAAAAATTAAGGTAATCGGATATCGGTAAGTTTGTCATTTATATTGAAAACAAAGAACAACTGCATTTTTTAACCGTCCATTATTTTCAAAACAAATCAAACACTTATTGATATATGATTAATTTGATTTTTTGCGAGAACAATCTACACATTATTTTTCACAAAAATAAATGGTTTGAATTATTATGGTGGGTCCAAAGTGAGCCCCACCACCTATTTCAAGTCTTTTTTTGATGTGGGTACTGAAAAAGGGGGTTGTGCATATAAAATTTGCAAGTCATCAAGATTCAAGACTTTTCTTTCTGGGCCTCATTCCGAACCAATAATTATGATTCCTAAAAATATTATGTTGATTGAATATTGATAGGTGCAGGAACAGTTCCTATGAAACAGGCTGGTGAATCGTACAATAGATCTTATTGACCATTTTTTCTTGTATAAAATGCTGGCTTTGCATTATTGTTCTATAATGCAATCAGTATCCACGAGATTAACGATTTGGAGTGATGCGGTGAGCTAGGAGTCGGCTGAGAAAACGGGTTAGGGTGTGTAGTTCGCCATCTAACCGCCCATTTCGATAAAGCACGGCTCGGATTTAATTCGAGCCATGAATTGAATCCGATTGTCGGTTGTTTGGATTAAATCCGAGCCGTGCTTTATTGAAATGGACGGTCAAATGATACACACTACATCGTGCAGTGCATCTTGTGTACCGCAGGGTCCCTTTGCTCGAGAAAATGGGAGTGAAGAATAGAGTTATGGAGAGGAGCTTAACCCATTTGTATGCTCTATCGAGATCTCATCATTACTATGATCCAAGTTGTTCAATTTGTAGAACATATTGAGCAGATCATTGAGGAGAAAAAAATAAATAGCTTGGGTTTCATTAGCCCCTTGTTCGGCCAACATTCGTTATACAAAAATGGATGGTTAGTGTAATTCGAAAGATGAAACGCATGACAAATTTATCTTAATCGTGTAATTAACAATGTTCATTTAACTTGATTTCCGGTACAATTGTAGAGTTCAAGAAACTATTTAAAATGAACAATTTGGATCGAAATAGTAAGATCTCTATATATTGTACCGAGACGTACTACACGTCTGTATTGCCTTAGCGCACTATGGGATCCCGCTCGAATGTCGGTGTAAGGAGATGCTCCAAACAATAGGGATTTAAAAAAGCAGTGCAAGTTTTGATAAGAATTTAGTTTTCTATAAAACGAGAATAAATAAAAAAAAATTAATTTGACTTTTTTTCTTTTATAGGTTTTTTTTATCTTCAATTAAAATATAACCTTTCAGGAGTATTATTTACTTCCTCAATGAGATGAATCAGATTGTAAACTAGCCAAAATTGGAACAAAACGAGAAATGAAAAATAAGTCATTACCAAAAAAATAAAAATAGAAATGAAAATATCTGATTGAGAAAAAATTAGTTCGTACTCAATGTGAACGACTTTCACCAAATAAATCACGTTTATTTTCCATAAAACGAAAAACAGAATAGAAATTTAAAATGTTTTCTCAAAACATTCTTAAAATCAATACAAACTTACTTGAGCATTTTTTATCCGTTCCAATTTTATCGGATGTCCCCGAGGGGACAGAACATTTTTTATCCGATGATAAAAACAATTCTCGAGTGACATATCAATCCCACAAAATCTTCTCTCTTTTTTCGGGGTGTGTGTGTTAAAGAAGTACAGGTGTAAACTTTATATGTCATTGAATGAGGATGAGAGTTATTAATTAGATTGGGATCTATTTGGAAACATATCTGCCCTAACACTTAAGATAGGATTCTATCATATTATTAATAGTGTAAAAAACGGAAACGGGGTGGGCGCTGTGCACCACTCGGCCGCCCGATTGTGTTTTGGACGGTCCGGATGTGTTGTAATTTTTTACCGATAAAAGTAAATCAAAATTAAATTAAAATTGCCGAATGCATCCAGACCATCCAAAATGATCGGATGGCAGAGGAGCGCATAACACGGTGCACAACACCTAAGTGCACAGCACCCACCTCAAGTCGGTAAAAAACTTTGAGATTTTCTGTAACCATTTGGTTGTGGCTAAAAAATTGCAATAATAGCCATCAGTAAGAAAGACCAGGGATTTGAATGGTCTATGGTAACATTGACACCGGACAAGGAAATTCGTCAATTCTCTTAAAATCTCTCCGTAGACTTGAGTTTTTCTCATTTTATCATTCTTGGTAAACATGAATACTTCTTCATTCTCATTTTGAAACTCTTTTTTAAACTAACCCACTTCTCAAATTCTCATATGTCACAAATTGAGAAACTCTTTTTGAACTTGTTTTAAAGTTAAATAGAAATGGAGATCTCACCACAATTCAAGGCCGAAACTTTTAATAATTTTGGACTTTATCAAAATAGAAGAGCATTCATGTAATCTTGTATCTCCTTAATTATTTATTACATGAAATTTTCCACTTAATTAAATGGAAGGACTTCTATTATATATGTATTTATATATTCTTTTATAACCATGCACATGTATCATGTGAAAATTTTCCAACTCCAAAATTCCTAAGAGGATCACAAAAACTATTAGCGCTATCTTGCAAAAGCTGAAACGCATCTGAATAAAACTAAAAATAAAATAGATACAGTGATGCATGTCAGCTGTGGAGATTCTCCAACCTCAATTAAATAAAATTGTCAACATAAGTATAATTACAGAAAAGACCTTGATCTAATTAACTTCACAAAAAGCCACCATAATCATTGCTGTTATAATCCATCTGATTCACTCACCTACCCTCCACTTCTTGCTCCATTCTTCATCCTCTCCTACCCCGACACTCCTTTCTCTTCATCAGGAATTTTTTTGGGTATCTACCGGGTACTACGTGGCCGAGCCTAGGTGGTACCCAAATGTTATATCCGAAACACTCTCTCTCCTCTTTCTTTCTCATTTTTTTCTCTCCAAATCCAGACCGCCCAAAGATAAAATAGACGGTTTAGATGCGCCGACTGGGTACCACGTGGTATCCAGTAGGTACTGAAATCAGCGTATGACAGTACACCTTTTCAATCGCACATTGGTTTGGCATATTCTAGTTTTGTATATGTACACAAAAGTCATGTACCAACTTTTGTTGAAGCCACCCCACTATCTGAATAAAGTTTTAATTAATTTATGAACTTTTATTGTTACATGCACAGCTTAATAGTATAACAAAAAAAATTACCTAAAAAAATGTAAAATAATATGGCAAATCTGCATCAAATGGATGTTTTTATAACTCAAGGCGTCTGGATTAGTTTAGGCGTAGTATTTCGAAAAATTTATGGAATTAAGAATTAATCTTTCATCCATTAAGAAGGGTTTTCTAGTTATTTCTTTTAATATTAAAACTTTACATGTTGGGCCCCCTATTGAATAAAGAATGAGAAAGTTTAAGTCGAGGGAAACTGCTACACAAAATAGCTCCGAGTCAATCATATCATAGATGATTTTCGGGGTCTAAGGGAGTGTCACGTTCCATTCTGATACACAGTTGAAGTAACACATTGAGAAACTTTTATTTTTCACCTTTTAGTTGTTTTTGGTTTGTTAAGAACTCCTACGTATTGTGTTTTGTATTAGGTATTAGGAGTATTCAGATATTCAAATGTTTTTTATTCCTGAAACTTGAAATTTTAAAATGTTGTTCATGTTTTATCCTTCTCGTATATGAAATTTTGGTTCTGTCCATAATTGTTCGGCTATGGAAAACCCAAGACTAGACCCGGACCGACAACTAGTTTCTTGTGGTTCATGGCTTCTAACTGGGCTGAGGACGATGATTAAACAAAAGGAAAACTGGGCTTTTAGGACCCATGGACTTTGCATGATTTGGTCCATGTCTAAACTGGGCCAAGGATGGCCCTATGTAATTAGTAATACTTACAAAACTTCTGGCATAAGGTCCAGCCCACTTCGATAGACTTCCTGTGGTTTGTTCCAGTCGACTTCATTTTCGAAAAAGGTAATATATAAATGCAGCTCGGTATAAGTTCAATTTTTTTGGTACTTTTATATATTAGTATTATTAGATCTATTGTTTAATCTGGTTAAACTCAAACAATTTTCACCCATCAAAAATTTGTGAATTACTTTTATACACGAAAAATACTTACATGTGTGTCTTGGTTACCGAGGAAAAAAAGTAAACAAATTCACATACTAAAATGTACTAGGCCAAAGTTATTTAAATATATAGTGTGTATGATATTAGAGTACAAAATATATTTTTCTGGATGAACATTTATATTTTTATCCACCCCACTCGAATTGAAATCCTGGCTTTGCATTGAAGACATCATCACACCGAATGGTGTTACACAATAGCTATTGAATGGATGACTCATACGTCTCGACCACTATATGAATGGGCTCGATTAGGGACATCGATTATTTTCGCCAGGTTTATGTTTCTTAGAGCAACCCCAACAATAACTCCTCAAAAAAGTTTGTGAACAGTGCATATATCTATTATAACTTGACATTTTTTCTATCAACACTCCAACAACACTCCCTATTACCCTCCCTATTTTTAATAAA
>JAXBDA010003146.1:0-34751 GCA_036023075.1 Gaultheria prostrata | reverse complement strand
TCCGAGAAGAGTCGCCACTCTTCAAAATTGATAATGGCCAAAGAGTCGCGACTCTAGGACAATAATGGCATCCCATTTACCATTGCTTCAAAATGAACAATGCTCGACACACAACTTTACTACACAACTAGAGTTCTGACCAACCAACCACAAGACGACAAGTCACTAAATCGGTAAAAAAAGTAAAATAACATGACGTATAAGGTTAAGTCCGAGAAGAGTCGCCACTCTTCAAAATTGATAATGGCCAAAGAGTCGCGACTCTAGGACAATAATGGCATCCCATTTACCATTGCTTCAAAATGAACAATGCTCGACACACAACTTTACTACACAAGTCTACATGGCACTGCGTGATTGGTGGTTGCAAAGTGCTTGTTTTCACATTCTCAATCATACAGTGATACGTAGACTTGTGTGGTTAGTGGTGTGGTGGAGTTGTGTGTCCCTAGCATTATTAATTTATTCAAAAAAAAAAGACAAGTAGTTAAACAATTATCCCATAATTTTCTAGATATCAAAGTTGGCACTTGTCCAAAAAAAATTGCACAAAGCATCAAGTAATTTCTAGTACACATTTGCCGGATCAATGACGGTAAAGATTAAAAATATATCCAAGGATATGAACAAAAAGTACAAATACAATCATTCAGGCGAACTCGAGGGTTCTGTGCACCCGGGTAAAAATAGATCAAAAATTAAAAAAAATTGCCAGTTGCATTCGGGTCGTCCAAAATAAGATCGGACAGCCTCAGAGTGTGCGGTATCTGGGTGCACAGCACCCCCGCGTTCCGATGATATTCGTCCACATATAAATAATACTCCATTGGGTGCCTTTCCTTTTCTGACACAATAGTAATTCAAAGCAAATAAATGGTGCTCCTTCCGTCCCTTTTATAGTGTTTACTTTTCATTTTGAGTTGTTTGAAAAGTTAGTTGGTACATTTCCTATTTTGTCATTAAAAGTAGATTCATTTTAAAAAAGTTAGTGCGTGTTATTATATTGATAAGGGTAAGTAGTTGAAAGTAGATGTAAAAGTTATAAAAGTTGATGTCAGAGAAAATAAGTTTGAATTATGAGACTACACACTTAAAAATGGGCGGAGAAAGTATATACTTAAATGAACAACAAGTATTACTCCCAAACTCATCATTTCAAACAAAATTCCATACTAACAAGAAGATTTCAAAGCGAGTCCAAAAACATGCACAAAAAGTAACGACAAAATTTATCTTAAGATTGTTGGAAAATATATTTATTTTTTGTAATAAAACAAATAATATGAATACAATAAATCAGAACTCAAAACCTAAAAATGGATGAAATAAAAAATGGTGATCAAGACATCTAATGAACCTCCTCGTGTTTTGTACTCTCTTATATATATGTATGGACTCGAATGGAAGGAAAATTACAATTCAATCCAAAAAAGAATGAAATATGCAATATATATAGACCAACTGATGACTTTACGAATGGTAGGAAATAACGTAAGCAGGAAGCTGTTTCCAGAATTTGAGGGTGGAATCTTCCAAACTTTCACCGTTAGCTAGCTAAGCTAAACAAGAGTTTTATGCTAAATCTTTTGTCGGGAAGTTACGCATACATACGTAGTACTAGTGTAAGTAGTTGCGTACGTTGGTTTTCTCTTGGAATTTTATGTGAGAAAGAGTAGTGCATGTGTGAGCTCTGAGCTGTCTTCCAGTTCCAGGCCTGTCCAAGCACAAAGCTATTTCTCTCTTTCCTTTCCTTTCCTTTCCTTTCCTTTCGTCTTCTTCTTTGCTTATGGCTTTCTCAGTCGGTGTTAGTTTTGCAGCATTAATTAAATTGCCACAGACTCGAGACACAGAGAGATAGGATTTTATTAATTAGTACGACTTAATTTTTATCATACCATCGATCGATCGATCGAGTAGTATAATATATATATGTATGGCGGGGAGTATGGAGTACACGAGGCAGATGATAGCAGCTTTTCTAACGCTTTCAATGTTCGTGATGCTCGGAAACATGATCAAGCGAGACCATTTTGATTCCCTTCAAGTATGTTTTCATTTCCACTATCCCTAGATTTATTGTAGTTTTATGCACAGCATTGCTCAAATATAGAGAAGGGAAAAAAAAAAAAAAAAAAAGGCCTTGCAGTTTTCATTAATTTCATTTCCATTTACTGATATATGGGATCTGCAATTTTTTTTTGGGTAAGTAGGGATCTGCAATTGATAAGCTTTACCTTTGATGCCATGAGTAGTCATTGACAGGAATCACAGGATTAACTATAATAGTATATGATATGTTTTCTCAATTTGGGTAATTAGATAAACCATCCAACATCACCAAATGCCCATTACAAAGCCATCAAGGTTTTAAAGCAAAGTATTGTTACAATACCTGCCGGAAGCGGTGGTGGTGGTGCAAGTAAAGGGCTTTGGAAAGAAGATGGAGAAGCACTCAAACCTTGCTGGAACAATCCATCACCGAGTAAGTTCCCGTGATATATTTGAATAGATGACTTTTATAAAATATGAAAATTTTCAGCACTTCTACATGCAAAAATATCGGACCCAACACTGGACACTTTGTTACAAGGGATGGGTCTTTTTGTCAGACTTGTGTCAGTAGAGTTTGTTGCATGTTTTTCCACGCTATCCTTTTGCGCAGAATGATTTGAACATAGATATCCAAACATAAATGTGTCAGAAGTCCTCTGATACTTGTGAGGCCTACATGCATTGGACAGCTCCAGACAAATCTCTGTCCAGTGTAACGCCCCACATTTTCATAAACCTAAATCATACATAGTCCACGTGGAGGTCAACACCACCCACGGTCAAAGTTACATACATAGTCATAGTCAACAAGAAATCAAGTTTAGCGTACCCAAAACATATTACATAATCCGATAAGAATTTACAAGTTTTAAACAAAAGCACATGACTTTCAAGTTACAAGTTCATCTCTTCAAAAAGTGGTACTAGTCCAAGATGATCCAATAACTCTACCAATTAGCTTTCAAAAGTATGAAGTCATGCATGCTCACCAACACGCCAAGCCATGATCATCCTTGTTGAGTACCTGAAAATTATAAGGGTGAGCTCACTAGCCCAGTAGAAAAACATCTATCGATTCTAAATGGAAATGAGATGCTTATGGGATGCAACGACAAGGGGAGAGACAAGAAAAAGAAACCAAAGGAGGTGTAATAGTTCTAAGTAAGATACACAACTCAAGAATCGCCAACTTAGATCAACTATCGCTCCGTCTTATCCAATGCGTACCTAACACAACACACATGCCCTAAACATTGTCGTCATGAGTCTTGTTCATTCATTTCATTCAATATATTCCGGGCATACCATAAAGGCCCGTGTCACTCCGGGCATGCCATATAGGCCCTGTGTCACTCCGGGCATACCCTTGCCGGCCCCGTGTCATCATTTTTGTAACTCCATCAACATTTCATGTTTGTCAATATCATGCCAGTGTCCATGCATAATCTCATTCCAATGCAACGTTCAAAACCCTAGTCCGATCGGTTCTTGCCAAACTATTTTCGTCAAGTGTCAAACACATAACACGGACTCTGAGGAAACTTAAGGGGTCATCCAACAAGCTAAATTATACACATGACACGTCTCTCAAGGTATTTCAAGTCATATCAATATGATTATAACACGCTCACATACAATGGAGATAGTTGTTCACTTATGTCCTTGGTACCAGTACCTGTCTAACAGGTACCAGTACCACAGCAGGCAACCCCTCCGATTATTGACAGGTACCAGTACCACAACAGGCAGAATTTTTTGACAAATTCAAGGGTTTCAAATGAGGATTGGTTTAGATGATTTCAATGGCTTAAATGAGTATATTAGGCAATAACTCAAGGGTCCAACAACACATTAACTTAGTGGTCCATCAATTTGGTTGGTTTACAAGAATTACCCAATCTCAAAGGTGATTAAAACATGATACAATGGGGTTTCTCCAAATTTCAAGCAAAATTAAAGGGGTGTAGCATGAGTTCGACTACCTATCAAGCACATTGATCAAATGTAACTTAGGAAAGCACAAAACCATCATGGATCAACATCAACAAGACTCGAAAACACCTCTCAAGGTGACTAAACAAGAACAAAGGGGTAATGGAACAAGAACAAGAGTGATAAGCACACATTCATCAAATTTGCATAAAGAATTGATAGTGGTTCCCCTACCTCAAGTGAGATTGAGCTTGAAAAACCTCTAGATAGCAAAACCCAAACTCTAGCTCCAAACTCCTAGTGAACTTCTTCAAACACCGGGATGAAATAAGTGTACAAACGCATAGATCTCGAGATTTTAGGAAGGTTTTGTGAAGGAAGTAAGTTTGGAGGTGAGATTTAGTGAAGGTTTTATGGGGTTTTAATGGAGTAAATGAAGTGAGAGAGAGAGGAGGGAGAGAGAGAGATATGGCCGGCCAAAATGGGGGGAAGGAAGTGATGTCCTCTCTCTCTCCTCTACACCACACAAATACACACATGCACTATATCTTTAAAAATTACACTAGAAACCCAAAAGTCTCATGTGTAAATCAATTTAACCCTTATGTCACATATACCACACCACACATCAATACTTAGTCAATTTCATCATGTCTTATCATTCCTCACATTACCTCATTGTTATTTACGAAAAATAAATATAAATTTATGAGTCTTTACATCCAGAGATCTGTGTCCCGATAATCTGTGTCCATAGCACTAGTCATACTTGTGTATTTGTGTTCCACTTGCAGCAGATGGAGAGCATTCAAAAGGCTTTATCGTAGTGTCATTGACGGATGGCCCTGAATATCATATCTCACAGGTATATGTTTCGCCAAATTTCTTTCTTCTTCTTTTTTCGCATTTCTTGTTGATAAACAAAATATCCAGAAGAGTCCAGTTGTTTATTTAATTTCTGTTTTTGGCACAACACAGCCTTTTAGGAGTTTATTTGGGAAAAGAACTAGAGGGAAAATCCGGGCCCTTTAAGCGATATTGTTGCATGCTCTCATTGAATCTACTCATCCACCTATGTCTTCCTTTGCTAAATTGACAACCGTTTCATTGGAGAAACTCATTGCGGCATAACATTTGAACATCAAGGAATTGGTACCAAACTGTAGGGTCCGGGTTTTCTGATGGTGCGGACATTCAACGATTCAAAAGTTTCATTTAGCTTTTTTCCAGAAAGATCTTGGTATATAGAACAATCCTTTTATCTCAAATTGACTGAACTTAATTCAATGAAGTTCACACTATGCTAGACTTTCCATCAAATTTTTTGTGGTGCTTCTCTTTGAAATAAGTGAAATTAGTTGTGATTTGGTTTTCAGATTGCAGATGCAGTAGTGGTAGCTAGATATCTTGGAGCAACTCTTGTGCTCCCTCACATCAGGGGAACCATACCAGGAGAAACAAGGTCTGTCCTCAACTTGTCCCTAATTGTCGTAGAACGCTCAATGAGGAATTTGCATTGCCTTTCTATAGATAAACTTCTTCTTCTTCTTCTTCTTCTTCTTCTTCTTCTTCTTCTTCTTCTTCTTCTTCTTCTTCTTCTTGCTTGTTTCTTATTGTTCTACTTCATGAACAACCCTTCTTTCCTATATTGTCACTAGTGATACATAATCCTTTCAGGAACTTTGGAGAAATTTATGATGTGAGGAAATTTGTTAAGAGCTTGGATGGCATAATCAAAATAGCAAAGGATCAGCCTGCTGAAGTGTCAGTTGGTAATCTGACCACTGTAAAAGTCCCAACCAGGGTTTCGGAAGCCTATATTGCTACAAACATTGAACCGTTATTCAAGATTCACGGAAATTTGAGGCTGGAAACTCAATTCCCTCCCTCAGCTATGACAAATGCAAAAGAGTTTGACTACTTGGATTCACTATCTTGTTTGGCAATGTTTGGGAGTCTTGAGTTGGAACCAGCGTTGAAGCAAGTCATTGATTTAATGGTAGAAAGGCTAAGAGCTTTGAGCCGCGGACAGTTTATAGCAGTGGACCTCAGGGTTGAGATGTTGGAAAAGAAGGAATGTCAGGAAATTGGAGATAGTAGAACAAAATGGTGTCACAATGCAAAGGCGATTGGGGATTTTCTTGCGAAGATTGGTTTCCATAGGAACACCACAATCTATTTGACTCAGTCTAAATGGCACAGCATGCTTCATCCATTGAGAAATTTATATCCCAACACATATACCAAGGTAAGCAATCCTTCCACTGCATTGATCTCTTTCTTAAAATGTGTACCTATATGCATGCAGTCTGTTTCCTAAGTCTAAATTATGGTTTGAAAATGATTTTTTTTTTTTTTTTTTAGCATTAACAGAACAGTAATAACATCAAACACGCGGTCCTAAGTGTGTCACATTGGTCCTCAAAGTTCCATTTTTCATCTAAACGTAACGGAGGGAAGGATAAAAAATGAGGCTGGAGCAAAGGAAAATCAAAAGAACCGGAACTTAAGAGGACCAAAGGGACAAGGCGCAATGCTATCGAGAAATTGGAAAACTGATGAAATTGGAACTTGAAAGTGTTATTTTCTCATGTACTACAGAGTACTATTTTCATGGACTTGTCTCTGTGTTGATGAAATTGGATTATACAGGTTGATATAATGCCAGCAGATAAAAAGGTAAAGCTCCTCGATGCAAATAGTCCTGAACTCACAAAGATCATCGACTTCCACATATGTACCAAGAGTGACGTGTTCCTGCCTGCCGTGTCTGGCCTATTTTACACGAATGTCGTGGGAAGGAGAATCGCTTCTGGCATTAGTCAAATTCTAGTTCCTACCAAAACAACAGTTTCTTCTTCATCATCTCCCCCCGCAGCTTACATTTCCCCTTACATATCTAGAAAGAGCCATTCGGCTTATTCATGCTTCTGCTGACACTTTTGCAAGCAACCTTCATGTGTCTTCTGCGAAAACAAAGAAGTCATGCCCAAAGGTTGTTTCTAAAAGACGTGCTATCAGTCCACAATTGTAAATTCATCCATCTTTATACAAAGTTACCACACATGTTGATTGTAGCAGCCAATTGTGGTATTACTAATATTGCCAAATTTTCAATGCATTTCATCTATTAATCATTCCAGTGACTGATCCTGTTGCTATTGGGACATCAGAATTCAGAGCATTTCCATCTCCATTTCAGAGAGAGAGAGAGAGAGAGAGAGAGCATAAATACACTCCGGCCAATCTCAATTTTGATTGATTCTCCAAAATGAAGACTTGAATTTGTGTGTACTAATTTAGAGATCCGCGTGATAGTAGGAGACTCAATTCTTCAAAATACACTTCAAAGTTCATACTTTAACCCATATAGAGCTGGGGCCACACAAACGGGAGATGCAATGTGTATGTTCCCCACGGGACATGTGAAAGCGTGCTTGAGTGTTAAGTGTTTTGTGTATGTGTGTGTGTGATTCTAGAACTTTTCGATATGAATTGGATTAACCAAACTCACTTGAGAAACAGATTTTATAGATACATATTTTTTAGGTGGCAACGGAAAAGAGTGTATTCTGAATCACTATAGTGGATAGTGATTGAGAGTGGGTTGGAGATGCTCACTTTTGCCAAAAATTGCTCCTCTTTATTTCCTAAAACTGCACTGCAAATCCTCTTGTAACCATGGTTGTCCTCGGTTGGCTCAAATGCTCAACCCAGTTGCAAGTGAGAGAGGGAAAAGAAATAGTAGATCACCCAAATCCTTTTACGGGTAATCAAAACAATTCTTCACAGAAATGTGTATTCATTTTCCATAACCGTTTACAAATCCAACAGAACTAAGAAGTTTTCTTTTACCTTATTTCATTCCACCCCTTTTCGCCTCGTCCAACAGATCCAATCTCCAAACATTGCATTAGAGTTAAACAAGCTAAATAGGGGAGTTCCAACTCCTAAAATCATGTAAGCCAGTCCACAGACCAAGGCATCGCAGTCAATTTTGGTTCTTTTGATCTCAAACCAAAGAACAAGATGGAATATCATATTCTTTACCATGCAGAACCTTGAATACCCAACTGATCCAAACAGCCAAACCAAAAAAAAAGGCTGGATACAACAACTCTTTCTAGATTTGCATAGCAATTAAGTAGGAGTAAATAAGCGCAAGGAAAAACAAAAGTATCACGACACTTCCATGGATAGTATGGGTTTTTACATGTGTATATTCATTGCTATTTGTCAAAAGGCCGGAAGAAAATTATGACTGTCCCTACAAACCAGTAAATTCTATTTTAGCTCTACACCATCCTCCTGCCTATTGTTGGCTGAACCTAGAAGAAAGCAATATAAAATTAATTAGGAAGCCAAATTTACCCAATATTTTCACACCCAGGCTACTTAAGAAAGCAAGTTTTACCTCGCAAAGTTCTTCTTTGTCCGGGCCATATGCTCGACCACATTCTCTTGAAGTATTCATGTAAAGGCGTCTTAGGAACAGGAATGAACTTCCCAACTATTGCAAGGGGCCAACTGGTTCAAGAAAAAGTATAAGCGAAAAGCAGACTCACAGTAATTCATGTAACTAATCCCTTGTAACTACAATGCATTTAGCGAATAAAATGAGCAAATTTAAACACAAATGACCATCAAAATGAATGCCCCATCACTCGTGAAAAAATAGCACGTCCCCCAAATATTATGAAGCATGCCAGGAATGGAAGACCAATAATGAGAATCCCATAACTAGTAACCACATTCTACAATGCCTTTGAAGAGTTTCGTTTGGTTAGGAATTTAGCAAGGGCAACTGAATTTGAGTGAAAATTCAGGAATAATTTTCTTATTCTAATTTATCTCAAACATACAAATCATGTGAACCCAGAATCACATTCCATTACCCCCTAGTACTCCCAACATCCAATGGGAGCCCAAGGTTAAGACATTCAGTTCGATAAGGGCAGGATCCTACACAAATTGACTGATTGGTTGGAAATCAGAGAGCGCGAAGAAAGAGGCAGGCATTCAATACTATAACCATAAATAATGCAGCTCATATATAAAACTTGGAAGTACGAATTCTTTCAACTCGTCTCATCACCATAAAAAAAAACTGACCTGACAAAGCCAATAGCGATGGAAACAAGCCACAGTTTCCAGCTGAGCCTAACTGTACCAGCAAACTTCCCAAGGAACATGACTATGATGACCTGGGATGATTAAGTAAAATGTCTCTGTGAGATATATTTGGAGATATATAAATATGTGTGTGTGTGTGTGTGTGTGTGTGTGTGTGTGTGAGAGAGAGAGAGAGAGAGACCTGAAGCAAAACAGTTAAGCCCACTATTCCAATGAAGAGGAGGTTTTTCGTCACCCCTTTGAATATATTAATTTCTTCAGGTTTCCGAGCATTAAACTCATTGAAAATCTGCAATAACAATGATTAGATCTTTTAGTGTTTACACAAAACAAAGAGAAATAGAACCACAGTGCAATTCAATTAAGAAATTGGCTGGTAAAATATGAAAGTACAGAGAAACTGATACTACGCAATAACACAGATTAACAATTCGGCATGGTCGTTTGAGGTTTTCGGGTTTTCAAGATTCTCACACACAGACACACAGAGAGGACATGGGTTTTAAAAGCTGGTTCCCAAGGTTCCTAAACCAACAGAGTGATAGGCACCACTCTTGTTGAGTAGAGTGTTAGCTCTCAGAAAAAATACATGATTGTCTCAACCAATATCATCAAGACACGCTGCCTAACTTTTTAGGTTGTAACATCCGTGCAATATAATTGCTTGCAGTAGCATGAGACGCCAAATATACCTCTTCCATTATTAAGGCAGTCAAAACTCAAAACTAAAAAGGGGCTATTCGACGTGTCTAAGAGAGATAAGATATCGAACAGACAAAGATACAACATACTATGCAGTACGCACATACTCAAGTAATCCACATACTAAGCAATCCATTTTATCTCTCTTAATTGAGTGAATAGGCTTACTTGACAAATGACAAATGCATTGAATATCAATGTATTCTTCACTTTGTTAGCATGCTCGATGTCATAATTCTTCAGATGTAGGATCTCTCTGCCTTGGAAGTTGAGGATAAGCAGAACAACCACTTGATAGAAAGCCTGTTGTTTTAAAAAGGAAACATTTACTAACATTTGTGAACATAATGGACAGGAAGAGATCCAAAAGACATTTCTTTTGAAAACTAAAAAATTTCAATATGATAAAACAGCATAAATGCGGTAACTAAAAGGGAAACAACCAATACCTGTACTAATAAGTTTCTCCACATGATATTCGTTATAAGTGGCTCCCTAAGAGAGCAGAAACAGTAATTAGTGTAGGGAAACATACCCAACCCAGAGGAAATGACAAAAAGGCAATGAAGAGAACAGTAGAAAATTTTGCATGCCATTTTTACTATATTCACCACTGAAGAAATGGCAATCCATCCTATCAATAAAGCCAACACTGCAATTGGAATGGCAGATTGTTTTTGATATGATGATCTTTAATAGCTTTGGTTTAGCAACTACAAATACAAAGAGAGTCTATTGAAAAGAGGAGTTAACAGATACCAGGTGTGGAAACAAATGATACTATTAGAGAAGCAAATTATGCAGCAAGGAGTCTTCGTATTGCGACGTAACTCTATAACCTATTTAAGAAATCTTCACTAACTACTTTATACGGATATCGTATCAACTCTAAAGCTTAAATAAATTGGGAAAAATGTGATCAATAGTGATTGGGGGCAAAGAAGATACTATGCTCTTAATTAACAGCAGCATGGGTTACATAATAAAAGCTGCTAGACCACTATGATACAAGAATCTGCTTAAATTTACCTGCTTCATCAATCTAGTATCGAGAAGTACTTATGCCACTAAACCAAACCTATTTCAGCTGCTATTGCAATATACCACATGATTGCATTACAAATCCTTTTCCAACTTGACCGACCTTCATCAACTTGTCCTTTATCCTTCTAACACCTATAGACTGCTATTCTATAAACCAGACCATGCAATCCGGCAATCCGCCATATATGACATACCCAAACTTGCTTAGGAACATATCAAAAGGGGTTAATATGAACAGGCAATCCCAAACAAATAATACTTGTCCAGATTGCATTGCCTGGGACTAGACCAAGCACAAATTATAAGATAACAAAATTCTATGTGCATGCTATATGAAATTTCACAGTTTCCCCCATTTTAAAAGGTCCAACCTTCGACCAACGGGAGGCCTATGCATAAGTTCATCAGTTGGCGGTTCAGTGGCCAACGCAAGAGCTCCAAGAGTATCCATGATAAGATTAACCCAAAGCAGCTGCAGAATGGAAGACAGAAGGACAAAAGTACAGCATCAGCCCACAAAACTCAATCGAGAGAGAGAGAGAGAGAGAGAGAGAGAGAGAGAACAAACCTGTACTGCATTTAGTGGGACATCTCCAGAAGAAACTGCAGCCACAACATTAATTACAAGAGCTGCAACATTAACTGTGAGCTGAAACTGGATAAATTTCTGAATATTTGCATAAACAGACCTTCCCCACCGAACTACCTGCATTGGGCAGTAAGTTTTATTAACATTCTATATTTTTTATTTCTAATTTACCAGAGCTATATAAAAAATTCCTTCTCTGCAAGATCTAGAAGCATTGTGCCCATGTGATGCACAGGAATACATCAACAATTGGATTATGAAGAAAAATTTTGCGGTTTCTTCTAGTTTCTCTTTTGAACTCTGGTTATAGCTAAGTTTATAGTCCAGTACCAATCGAAGTAACTACAATCAATGCCAAAAAAAATCGAATTAAGCACACAAATAACTTAGAAAAACAAATTACTTTTGTAGAAGCAACCCAAAAATGGTAAAAATGTGGACTGTGGAGTGATCAGTGAAAACATAACAGCTGACACTTTTAAGTGGAGCGGTGGAGTGATGGGTTTTTCCGTTCTACCTCAGTTTGTTTGTATTGTTTGTTTTGTTTTGTTTTGTTTTTTGCCTGCCTCTCAAATGGCCACGTGACATGCACAAGAGTGTGCAAATGTGTTCTGAATTTCCAGTTTTGTGTTAGAAGATGGGGTAGTTAGAAGATGGGTTTCAGTTTTTTTTTCTCGGACAGGTGGAATGGGGGACGAGGATGAGATATTTGGGGTGGGTTTTCAAAAATAAATAAAAAACTAAAAGATCTTAGGATTTGAGGGCGGGGATTTCGAGTCCAAAACACATTTGTACATATTATTGATAGATTTATCAAGCGATAGGAAATAACTCAATAGCAATCAGAGAGCCACAGCCCGAATATACTGCAACACCTTCACCCATTTATTTAAATGGGTGTCAATAGCTTCACGTTTTAGCATCTACAAGGTACGCTGAGCCATTGTAAAGTGATTATGCAAAAGAGAAGTCCTTAAAAATCAGATTCAAATGTAAAACTAAATGAAATCTATTTCCTATCATAAACCAAACAGAATTTTTAAGTCCCAATGAAGTGGGGTCGACTTCCTTTTTCAACACTTTATGAAGCTTGCATCCCTATCGCACACTCGCACTGAATCAATAGAACTGCAGTGATGTTTATGGCTAGTAGTATTTTTTCGATCCAGTCCACAGAAATATAGTACTGTTTTAACAGAAGTCAGTGTTAATTAGTGCCAGGTTCCTAACAGAAAAGAAGAATAGAAATCAAGTCGGTAAGTTTCTTCTTCTCATATAATTAGAGATGCCAGCAATGATCAATAACAAACCTTCACAACTGAGGAAAAATTGTCGTCCAAGATAATGATGTCCGAGCTTTCTTTTGCAACTTCTGTTCCTTGGATACCCATAGCAAGACCAATGTCAGCCTACATTACAAAGTAATCCCCAAAAAATGAGAACCGTAAAATCTTGATTTTAATGGAGAATTAATGCAATTTCGGAATAAACAACAAAAAGCTATGGCTCATGGTGCTTGTGAACTCTTGTGGCTCCAAACCTTGTTACGTGATTTGGGAATTTTTGATAGTGGTCCTATGAAACTCTACTGTGACAATAAAGCTGGCTGTCATAAACATCATTCATAATCCTGTACAACATGACAAAACGAAGCATATAGAGATTGACAAGCACTTCATCAAGGAAAAGCTGAGCGAGGGTTTGATATGTATGCCTTTTTTGAGATCTAAAGATCAATTAGTTGACATTCACAAAAGGGCTGGGTAGCAAGAGTTTCCACCCTTGTGTCCAAGTTGGGCTTGATAGATATCTTCGCACCAACTCAAAGGGGAGTGTTAAGTTATGGGTGTAATGTGTAATTAGTGTAAAGTGATTCTCTTATGTAAATAGATTAGGAGATAAGAGTCTTAGTGTAATTTTACTTCTTTCCTCTTTTGTACAGCTTCAACGTAATGAGAAAAGAACCCTAATTTTGTCTCAATTCAATCATCTGAGTTTACATGGTATTAGAGCTAGGCTTTCGGAGGATTTTGGACAAGACTCTTCGTTATTTCCCCAGTCTTTGTTATATTTAACCAATGTGGGACAAACTGTAACACTCCCCCGCACGTGCGACCCCGCCCAGGCTCATATACTAGCTTTGGAGGTTATATTTAACCAATGTGGGACAAACTCTAACACTCCCCCGCACGTGCGACCCCTGACCCGCACGTGGAGAGGTAAACAACGGATCCACAACATTGGTTAAATATAACCTCCAAAGCTAGTATATGAGCCTGGGCGGCCTCTTCACTCATTGCCAATTGGTTTTGAGTTGGATGCTTGAACACTAACTGAAGGAGAGAATCATATTTTTTGAAAGCGCATATTTTTTGAAAGCGCACGGTCATTGGTTCAAAGTAGGAGAGGCGAAAGTGGACTAAATTAACCATAGAAAGCGCACTACCTAGAAATCAGCTGACTAATGTATAGATCAATCTATGTAACCCCTACCATGAATAAAAATACAGAGACTCTGTCATACCTCATGAAGTGCAGGAGCATCATTAGTGCCATCTCCAGTTACTGCAACAACATGCCCTTCCTTTCTCAATGCTTGCACAAGCAGCAGCTTGTCGTTAGGAGAAGACCTTCCCATAACCTATATATCAAAAGAATTTTGTCTCTTTTTGTGCCCAAATCAGAGAATAGTCACTTGATTTATAAGGTGGAAGTTGATTGTCAAATCATACCGATATCTTATGAGCAATTTCTTGTCTTCGAACTTCTGACAATGCACGAAATACCTTCCCTTCAATGAGGTTTGGCTCAGTGGCATCAGCATCTGACCCCAGAATCCCACATTCTAAAGCAATAGCTTTAGCTGTTTGGAGGTTGTCACCAGTGACCATGCGCACCTAATAAAGTGAAACTTTATGTTCAGCCAACTAAGCCGGATCATGTGATATAAAAGACTACAAAGGAATACACTTGCATCCTCACACTATTCAGAATGACAACACACAAAAACTCGAAACCCCAAGCAAAAAAGATGCAGCGGATGAAGTTTCCTTCCTCACAAGTTCTCATGAGTTATGTACGAAAGGTCAAAGAAATGAATACTCACGTAAAAGCATCCGATGACTGACGAGTAACAAGTCTTTCTACCAAAATCTCAACAGTAAACGAGTATCATTTGTCCATTACGAAAGAATCATTTCAAATGCATATTTAATTTGGTAAAATAGTACTTTAATTTTATAGGAACCGACCAATACAAATTTAAAGAAAGCCCACAGGATCACATTTAATTAAATACGTCACTTAGTTGATGCCATCAAAGATCTACCACTGCAATATAAAAACCATCTTCATACTCCACCCACAATGTCAAAATGTTCCTATTTGCTCAAACCTCAATGAAAACCAATCATCGAAATCCTAGGTAATGCTAAGCTCGGGGGAAAAAGGTAAATCACACATGATACCAAATGCTTTATCATCTGATTTTATTTCCTTTCTAATTCTTCCATAGGGTAAGATTACGTTGGCAACACCAAAACTAGATAGAAAACTCCATGATGTTCAATACTTCCCATATCTGAATATCTTGCAAAGCAGATAATTTTTAAAACCAGCAAAATACGAGGTCAGATGAAGATTTAGCACCTAACAGACAAACAACAAGAAAATAAAGCCTGGTCCATTCAATGCCATCTTGGTTGCAAAAGAAGTTTTCGTCTAGGTGTAGGATCCAAAAACCGTAAAAAAAAAAAAAGATAGGCTGCACATCATGGTGATCAGCATCAACACATGTATGGAGGTCCAATATGTATTATAAAAGATACAGAAAATATTCCAACTCCTCTCTTTCATAGGTAAAAAGTACCTTAACACCTGCTTTTGTGCACAACAGAACTGCATCCTTCACACTTGGACGACAAGGATCCTACATCACAAAATACCGACGTGCAAGCGTGACTACAGTGTAATCACAGAAGTACTAAAATATCAAACGGCACCATAAAGAAACACTGGAACAAGAACAATGTGACTACAGTGAAGAGCAATGAGGAATTCTAAGTTTAAACATAATGGAGCATTTCATATGAAGCTTCCAAGTATTGGTTGAACCACAGTTGTGCAATGCTGAAACAGGAATAGAGCGGGAGCAGGGGTCGGGACATGGTATCATAGCAAGGACACTAATGCACAACACAGTAACAGTATCATGTAATCCTCAATCGATGGGGGTATGGGTGGGGGATTCGAGATAGACCAAATCTTCGGCAATATAAGCACAACGTGACTGCTCTCAGAAAATTTTAGCCCTAAAATAGCGGTAAAAAGGTCGTAACAAAGACGCAAACAACAAAAAGGAGCACCTACCGAAGTGTTATGCCCTATGTATTTAAGAATACAAGTATACTTCAATTTGCCAAAAATTCCTTTGCTTATTGGAAATATGAACGTTAAAATATGAATAGAGATTGGGGATGTATGTAAACTTTGAATGTTACTATGTAAAATGGTAATAGCGTTTAATCTCTATGTCCCACCAGAATTCCAATCTTGCAGGTTTTCTTTTGTTGCTTTGGAGTTTGGAATCATATGTTGAGACTTGAGAGGTTCCACCCCAATTATGCAAGGTTCTTTCTTGATAGGAATGAGGTTCTCAACGTATTTCCTATTAAATTAGAGGGGAAACCCGAATAACATGAAGATCATTCAGGCTAATTTAACACTCCCCAACTTTTCAAAAAATTGCATTCTGACATTCTAACGCTCCCCTAGCATGTATCTACGTGTCCTCAGTTAAGAAATATGTAATTAAAAAATCACACATTTGAATGTGTTCAACAAGTGTCAGGAGCATGTACGAACGTGTATCGGTGTATGTGACCTACGAGCGTTGCACAATGAGAAATGAGGCAAATGTGTCCATGCTTAGATAATCAAGCATCACTACGTAGCAGGTTTTTTTGGTTACCCTACATAGCAAAGAAGAAAAGATATTGTATCTCTAAACAAAGTAAAAGAAGAAAGTAAAGATAAAAAGTGGTTGGCAACCTTCAATTGCAAGCCTTGCGCAATACTATGTTGCATTTAGAACAATCATAAAAGTTACAATCGATGTCAACATAATAGTTCTATTTTGAACTCAAAAGCTTTCATTGGGTTGAATGATTGAAGCAGAGTCGGTAAAGAAACAGATGCAGTAAAGTACATGTACAAATTCTAAGTAAAAGGCAGCGTAATCATACCTTCAAGCCAACAATAGCTAGCAATACAAGCTCATCATCAGGTATTTCCCAATGAGCTAGTTCCTCGTCAATGGTTGGTACAATTTCCATTCCACAAGATCTATAAGCAATTGCAACACAACGCAAACTTCTAGCGGCCATATCCTCAATAGCTCTTTGAAATAGTGTCATCTGGAGACAGAACACAGACCACGAAATCGAACTTCAGGCAGTTCTCGAACACTTAATACGAAATCAACCACAATATATTTCTATTTTCTGAACAAATCTAAAATCAGGTAAGCTGCTTCAAAGATGGTTATATTTCAGTACACCGCCATAGAACAAGTGCAAGAGAGAGCACAAGAAAGTTAAGGAAACAAGAACAAGACGATGACGATGAGAAGTTAATGATTTTTATGAAAGACTTGAATTCAAGAAAACTGTGTTGACTCCAAGAAACAGCTTTAAACCTATTAACCATTCACTCCCAACTTTAACAATCTGAAAAGGAGAGAACTCTTATCAAACCTTATCTTCATCCATTGGAACAACTTGATCATCGGTATCAATGTATCTGGTACAAGAAGCCAAGACTAGTTCGGCCGCACCTTTCCAATGTAGATGAACTTCAGAATCAGGCTGTAAAACAAATAAGTTACTCCAGAACTGTATAAGGATAGCGTTCTACTTCTGCTCGAAAGGCAGACTATGATCCATCGTTCTTAAAAAAAAAGAAAAAGATAAAAAATTTAAAAAATTAAAAAAATAAAAAATAGTAAAAAACAATAAAGGAAGCATTATTCTCGAGATACATCCACAGGTCCCCATACCATAATCAATCAATGAAGCATTGAATATAACATCAAAATACAAAAATACATCACCAGATCAATATGTCTAGCATGTGAAAATGTGCACAGCCCCAAAGTGACATAGCCAGATGCATGTCTGATGGTTCGTGATTTGAGAATAACTTATTGCGTAAACCAAATTGTTTACCACCATTTTAAACTCCAAAGACGTATCCTCCCAGAAGAAAATGTATAAATGGCTACGCATTATTTTTAAACCGTACATTATAAAATTGCCAGGAAGAGGGGTAAGTACTAGGGATTTTGTGTTTTTAGCTAATACTTCTTGGTTTACATTATAAAAGTGCCTGGACGGGGATAAGTATTGTCAATCAAGGGCTTTTGTGTTTTCTTCAAAATTAATGTGTGAAGCACAAGGACATCTTAATACAAATTGTTAAGATTTGTCCTACATTGGTTAATTATCACCTCCAAAGCTAGTATATGAGCCTAGGTGGCCTCTCCACTCAATGCCAATTGGTTTTGAGTTGGATGCTTTAACACAAATTATTAATGCGCACTTTATAGAGCACATATGCCATTTAAACTTTTTGATTCAAAATGTCATCAATATTCAACAATGGGAAGTTGGATGGAATGAAGCTCATGATCACTCAATATAGAATGCCTTTGTTTTCGACCCCACAGATTACTTGGGTTAATGGTTCAAAAGAAAAGAGCAATTGTGACAAAATTTGAAAGTCAAGAATTAGTCAGGAAAACCAGAGCGGGTAGAATAGGAATGTTGTTCACACATGAACTATGCTTCTTGAGTTTCTTCAAGGAGAGAGTACCACAACCAACAACTAGAATGTATGCATGATCCATGAAATCTCCAATTGTTTGATTACATCACCGTTGGACAATATCAATAGTTAAATCATATATGATTGAACTTAGAGCTACCGGAATCAGAACTTCACTCACAGTTACTGATAGTTTGCACTCAAAATATCCTACAAACTTATGCGCTGATGACATATCAGTGTATCCCTCTTCAAAGGTGACAATAAAAGTAAAAAACATGGCATGCAATTGTAGGTAGCATGATCCACGTAAGTCAGATGCACTCTATCAACACAAAGTAATATTTTCAATAGAATGTCTGCAGTCTCATACCAGTTTTAATGCAACACCGCCTCGTTTTTTCTCCGAGTTGAAAGGGAAAACATGGATTATTGAAGAACTTCTTCTAATAGCATCAAAATTCATTCCAATCTGCCAAAGGGATGTCAACAAATCAAATTTGTTCTTTGAAAACAAATAAAAATGAAAATCCAATAAGTAGAGAAAGTAGTAAAGATACATTGGTCCCCCACTGGAGAATGGCTTTTTCAGTTGGTGATCCAGTAATCTCCATCTTTCCTCCACCCTGTTAAGTATCAACCATATTGAAGGATAATATGCTGATGGCATGAGTAAATAAATAAATTACGTTCAAGAAAAATAGTGTCAGGGACAATTTAAAATAAAATTAGAACAAATCCATGGAATACAGCACTAGCAATACTTGAAACCATGATGAACGTTATCACAGGTTTAATTTAAAAATGCCATGGTATGATGCAAGTTCAGATGAGATGATGCAAAGCTCAGTGAGTAATCTCCTCTGAAACCAACATCCTACACATTGCTTTCACTCACCTCAGGCACAAATACACTCCCAGTAGTATTCTGTGCAATGCCTTCAATGAGCAGAGATTTAACCTTAGGAGGCAACACTGACCCATTGTCCGGAGACTCAGTTTTCTTTCCACCCACATATGCCTCAACCACTGTCATCTGTAAGAGAGGGAAACTATGACAGATTAACAATGAGAGAACATAAAAGAGGTTTCTACTAAAACCTTCAAACGCTCCCTATCACAACCCCCGCCAGAGAGAGAGAAGAAAAAAGAGACCATAACTACCACATCCACTTTCCCACCACCCACTTCTACACAACTAAATGGTTTAACCCGAGAATAAGTAGTATTGAATAAAAGAAATTAAAAAAAAAAAAACTGATAATACATTTAACAATTCATTAAACATCCACTTCCAGTCAAACAAGTAATGACTAGAAATATAAAACTCCAAGAATGTCCAGTGGCCCAGTTTGAAACCGACTTAGAACCTATTGGAAAACCATTCAACAGATCATCCAACGGAGAATAGGCCAATACCATTGGAATATTGAGCGCAAGATGTTAAAAGACTATGGCATTAGAACACACCTGATTCAGTGTCAAGGTTCCAGTTTTGTCACTGCAAATGGTAGTAGCAGAACCCATAGTTTCACAAGCAGAAAGCCTCCTGACCTGCAGTTCAATATGTGCTGTTAAGTATGCGTACAATCTAACCTATCTAATAACAAGCTGCACTCAAAAAATCATGCATACCAATGCCTTGTCTGCCATCATTTTCCTCATTGAGTAGGCAAGCCTGTAATACAATCGTGAAAAGTAAGACATATAAGGGCAAAGGACTACTAGTGCAATTTAAGAGATTATAATGGAATCCACAGAAGATATGAAGCAAGAACTAAAGATGGCACAAGTAGGCAATGATATTTTTCCAGCTTGACCATGAGTCAATGACTAAGTAACTTAGACGGAAAAAAAAGGTAAAACTAGAAAGTACTGATATTATATCAAATCAAATTAAACAATAGCGAGGGTGAATAGAGAAAGAGAAGCCCTCCGTAATGACAATTTTGCACTTCCAATCCAGATAATGAAGATGCTTTGAACCAAGATAAACAAAGGATACTCAAAAGATAAAAGAGGCACCCAAGCTTACGTTAAGGTAACTGCTAAGGGAAGCCCTTCAGGCACTGCAACAACCACTATGGTGACCTAGAAAAGATTCAGGAATTAATCAAACAAATACTCAAAGGCACATCTAAGCACGTATTATTTCTCTCATAAAATGGCACATACAGCGACTGTGAAGATCTTTATAGCTCCATCTATAGCAGTGCTGAACTTGGTCTTTCCAGCCTTGAACAGAACATTTCCAGCAGAATCTCTTGAATGTCCAGTAAAGAATCTGCAGATAAACAAATTCACAATTTTCTGCAATCAATCATTGTTTTTCAGAGAGAGAGAGAGAATGACAAGACAACTCAACACTGAGGATTGAATTACCTAACCATCAGGACAATTAGAACAACTACAGCTACTGAGAGTCCCACGAAACCTATAAACGTTGCAACCCCATTCAACCGCACCTGTTGTAATTTGTAAGCAATCGCCAAAATTGTAAATAAAAAGCTGAACCACTTGAAGAAAAACCATATTTGAACAAAACAACCAGAAATAACCATATTATGGAAGAAACCAACCTGCAATGGTGTTTCTTCACCAGTATCTTCCGAGATGCTTGCCATTAGCAATCCCCACTCCGTATTTAAACCGACACTTGTTACCTTCAAACAATAACCACGAATGTACTTATCAAAAAAAAAAACCATGAATATAAGCAATGTCAGTAGCCGAGATAAATAAGCAATCAGCATGTCTAATGTAGATGCTCAATATAGTGCATTCCCAAGTATTGGGCCAATACGTCACACGGTCATAGGACTATAATTGTTGCTTCTACAAGACCTTCACACTATCTGCTTTTATAAGGCCACACTGGAAGGATATAATAATCTTCTTGTTTTTTCAGCTTCACCAGTGGTGAAAGAACTAAAATATGGGTAGGAAAATAAAACTGTCATAAAATAGAGAAGTACGACAGAAAGTGCACATTCGAGTTTCAACTCGAACATTACTCATCCTTGAAACCGAGCCATTACAATATTAATGTTAAACCAATACTAAAACAACACGGCAACTAAACAATCCATTTGTTAGAATAACAAAGAAATACTAGTCTATGAACACGAAAGGATACCGCAAACCAGGATAAACAGAAGAAATAAAGATGGAGCGGAGAAGAGGATAGCAAGATCAGGACCAAGAGGATCACAGCTAAAAAAATATCCCAATGTATCACGTGGGATACGGACTAGAGCTCACAAAATAATACTTTAAAACATTAAAATTTCCAAAATGGATAGAAAAATCTCCATCTGATTCTATTTATGAGCATTTGGTGGCGATTGAGCAGAAACGGTGAGCAAAGAGTATCACAAATATTACCAGCATGGTGCCATATCCGTCAGCTACTTTGCACCCAGACATCAGAAATGGAACTTTAGGACCTTTCTCAACCTGTAAAAAGAAAAGTGCTCATGCAACAATTTAAGAATGAGAATTAGGAAACAAGATGGCACAGTTGAATATGAGGTTGCTTACAATCTTGCTCTCCCCTGTCATGCTTGATTCATCAATCGCAAGTGACTGTCCAGAAACTAAAATCCCGTCAGCTGGGACCTGGGACAAGAAGTCCAATGTGGAAGTCAATATAACACAGAAACTGACCTTCGCAACTGCAAATAAGATATAGATACTATTTTCATTCACCTGGTCACCAATTTTCAGAGGTACCACGTCACCCACAACAAGATCATATATGGAGACCTGGATCCTTCTACCGCCTCTAATAACCTGTTTGCATGCTCATCTTCAATGGAGGGACAAGAAGAAAACAGGCAGATATGACAACAGCAGCAATGGAGGTAAGGAAAAACGGTCTCAAACTGACAAACCTCCAAATGTATATTCTGCTTCTCCTCATTTAAATTTTGAAACTGAAGGGATTGCTTGTAATCACTTACAGCTGTAAATGTTGGGAAAATACAAGTGCAGAAAACACAACATAAGACAACATATAGTCTTTAATACTGTATACCGACTGAATGAGCTATTCTATGGAGCCAAAGGTGATATTACCAAAGGGCATACAGACACAGCATGACATAAACTTCCACTAAGAATGGGAAGAACTATATTAACCATCGCAATATATAAAAAATCGAACAAACAACATTTACTATTCAGGAATGACACTCAAAATCCATGCCAAAAAGAGAAAAAAAAATACATTGAAGCAGATTCCGTCTGGATCTGCCATTCCCCAGAATGACAGAAACCATCAATTAGCCAACATGGAGTTCCATGAGTACATGCCGTTAGAGCAGCTGAAAATGAACTCTCTTTTTTCACTTTAGATTTCATCAGTCACAAGCACAGATTGCTAATTGGCAATCTCAGTCCTCTAAAAAATGTCAAGAGTTTGATGTAGCCATGCAGGTACCGAACTATGAAGCATGGCTACATTAGAGCAGCTGAAAATGAACTCTTTTTTCTCACTTTAGATTTCCTCAGTCACAAGCACAGATTGCTTATTGGCATTCTCAGTCCTCTAAAAAATGTCAAGAGTTTGATGTAGCCATGTAGGTGCCGAGCTATGAAGCATGGCTACTTCTTAAACCTTGACATACTCGTACCCATAACATATCAGGTACCGGTATTTTGCATGGTACTTCAAGATATGTACCCGGTACACGAAACGTATCGAAATTTTTCTCTACGTCTTTTACGGTTCCCAGAAGTACCCCAATATATATCGAGTCAAAACCACTGCACTTGATGTATGCTCCTATTACAAAAAAAGTTTTTGACAACTATGCAAAATAATAAGACAGATCTATGAATGGAAAAAGAGGTGTAAACACAATCCTAAAATCAGTTCACAAATTTCATTCCCTATTTTCAATGCTTTAGAGCTTAGGAGTTGCAAAGTTCAAAGCGAGTATATTTGATTTTAAGCTTGGGTTCCCAATTGTACAAGTGAAGGACCATGCCCCAGTCCAAAGCATGTTATGATACTAAACAATAACAAAGTAAAAGGACACAATTGCAAACTTTCTGTAACGTATCGGATCGTGTGCGACAGCGACAAAGGGAGAGCTGGGTTGCAAGCTTTTGCTCATTCTAGCAGACTGCTAACAAAGCAGATTACAATCCGCAAAATACGATGACCATGGTACCACAATAAGGACTGCTAAGAAGGCAGATTGCAATCCGCAAAATACTATGACCATGGTACCACAATAAGGACTGCTAAGAAAGCAAACGATATGCATTTGAAAAAGCTTGAAACCCTGTAAGTACCTGTAACAATTATAACAATAAGGACAGCAATTGCTATACTTCCCCCATCATACCATCCTTCTTTAATACCCTGTGAGTAAAAGGTCATAACAGAAACATAAATCGATATGTATATGAAAAAAGACATAATACATGTGCATAGAGGCATTTGATATCAAACACATACATGAATATAGATGTACTTGATTTGTCAAAACAAGTAACATTTGTAAGATCAATGGAACCAAAAGGCAATGAAAGCATGTTTACCATTGCCCAAAAAGACTATGTTTTGAATAACAAATCCTTAAATAAAAACAAATCAATCATCGAAATAAAATCTGGAATTTCTTCCAATAAATGTTTTTACCGACCTACACCGACTGAATGCCAAAACAACATACTTCAATTTTTCATTAACAGGGAAGTCTTGATAGTTGCTACATGCATGTATGAAATAGTAAATGTTGAACCTCAATCTCACTAGTGTAACATCTAGCACTAACAAACAAAATTTCTCGAATGACAAAAGGAGGGGGGGAAACTCAATTTGTTATCAACTTACAATTTAGAAACCATAGTTAAATTTGGCCAATCACATCATCGTGTTAAACATTCCAATATCAATTTTCACCATGTAGCTTACAAAATGTGATCGTACAAGGAGCAGACTTTAAATGACATGTTGAATAACTATCATCAGGCTCACCTCGGACTTTATGCCTAGCCCCAAAGAAGCAGCCGCAGCTACCATCAAGATGATCAGAGTAGTATCTCGACAAGCATCCCAAACAAAGTTCTGCAAGGCATATGTTATAGAAATGATATATAGCAACAGCTTTTTATTTAAACAAAAAAAATGTATATTTGAAAGAAACATCATAGAATAAACAATGACCATATGTTCAAAGCTTGACAAGGTGTACCCAAAAACCACGTCCTTTTTTCCGAGGATATGTGTTTGATCCAAATGCATTTTTTCGCTTTAATAAATCATCATCATCTCCACATATTCCCTTCTCTACATTTGTTTTTAATGTATTGGCCAACCCTTCAACCTAAGAAGAAGCAAAAACATTCATGAGCGTAAAACAACGGTACGAAACTAGCTCACAAACACTATGAAGAAAACGCAGACAAAAAACCAACAAGATGAGCTGCTAATAAACTTGCCCCTCCAAATTCCTCCAGAGCAGAAAAATCATGATCCCTTGTTATTAAAGCAAGTCGATCTTTGTCAACACCATAATCACCAGCTGAAGTTGTAGCTAATGTTGGGGTACCTGACACCAAGAGGAATGAACTAAATCACCGTAAACAAGTGTCCGGCACAGCTTTAATAACAATAAGGAAACCCTGGTTTGAAGCACCATAAAACAAACTTCAACAGAAATAAATTTCACAATGTTAATAAATATGCCCCACGATTAATGAACGGAGCAGGGCGAACAAGTTGCTATGGCAATGCATCTTACTAATAAAGAGACTAAAAGCATGCGCTTCATCAAATTTACATTACAAAAACAATGTCAATTTGAAAGAATATAGAGTTGCATGACCCTCAAAGTCGTGGATTAGTTGAAGTTCAAATCTTAATAGGGTCCCAACAGACTACCAAACAATGAAGATAGGGCAGTGTCCGCCTAGTATGGTTACTGATCTTTTAACTTGGCAATAATAAACCAATGAAAACAAAAATTTGATAGAATTGAATAGCCTTAAAATGTCAATGAAAGCCAAAAGGGAAAACAAAACTGATAGATGAAAATTTCGATAAAGGCATAAATGCCAAACAAGCAACGAGAAACACATAAGAAAACAAAACAAGAACAATTCTAAGTTGTAAAGAATTTCAATTTCAATAATATATTATCCAACAAAAAGAAAAAGATAACAAAATCAATTCAATGACTAGATACAACAAGGAATTATTCCTCACAGTAATCAATGAAAAGTAAATCCAAGATAAGGAAATAATTTCTTTCTATTTTTGGCAAATGTAACTTCGACATGAGAAAATACAGAACCACATTTACCTTTTTCTTTTTTCCCCGCCTCTTGGAAAAGGAAGGCTGCCTAATAGATATAAAGACAGATATCAGAGAGAATATAATTGATGAGGAACAAGAAGTTCAGTTCAAAAGAAAACATTACTCTTATAACTTGAGCATGCGCCCTAATCTTTCTTATCGTTTGCGTCTTCTCTTCCTCCTTTTTCAAGTCCAAGGTGTATCGAAATCGGCGAGAAGCATTTAACACAAGTGCCGCTTGCTGAAAAAGACAGGATCAAATCAGTCCAACCATTATGGTTGTCTTGAAATAAGACAAACTGGGGGAAAAAACCTAACATTTTTAACAGGACATGGAAATATATACAACAAATATAGGTACAGAACTTGATTCCACCTCACTGGCGCAGTGGCAGAGTAAGGTAAAATGACCAAGGCTAGAAGTTAGACACATCCCAGCTCATTTGTCATAAAACATAGTCTCTAAATAGGCACATCCCAGCTCATGTTTCATAGATAATAGTCTCCCAATAGGCACAATTTATCAACATTTAAATGCAGTGTCTGAAGTTTGAAGATAAGAGGCATGCCATAATGAATAAAACCAATATTTAATCTTCAGGCGAGATCCATATATCAATACTACAGACCATGGAAGACAGAGCATCGGCCCTGAACCTCTAAACACTGAGCATTAAATTTTTCTATTGTTTTCAAGGCTTAGACAGCAAGAGAGAAAAATGAGCACAGCTATCAAAATGTTTTGGAGCACTTCATACCAACTACTAAATTCTATGTTACAGTTTGCAATCTTTTGCCACAGATTATACCACGGCCTAATAACATACAACTTTCTAACTGATACTGCATTTTGCATTTTTTGAAGAATGTTTTTTTCTTTTTCTTTTTATTTTTTTTATTTTAGGGCAACATTCTTATAACATTTGTGTCAAGTGCTATATGCAATACTTTTGGAAATTTTTTAGAATTCGGCTTTGCTGCAAAATAAATACTGCAAGCTTTTTGGCACATAAAGAGTTCTTCCCCGACACTCATGACATTCGTATTTCAAAAAGTTCCCAATCCCTTCACCTGAAGCAAGTGCTCATAAACTTAACCTACAGTCTCTGAAAAATCTACAAGGATAGTTAGCAATTACTCTAACAAGAATCTACTGCTTGTAACCCACGCACACTCAAAAACAAACAAATTAAAAAATCAAAAGACAACACCAAACAATAGCCTCTCCAGAGAAGCGATCCTTTCCGTTTAAAATAAACCGAAAGGGAAGCAATTCATATTTACAGAGAAATAAATCGAGAACAGAAACAATAAAAACAAAACAAGTCAGCAATGCAGTTTAAGTTATAATGAAATATAAATATTGGATCGAAAAGCAGAGAGAAGGAAATCGAGGAATACACACCCGCCATCTTCTGAGGCGGTCGACTGAAGCATTCTTGGTTCGATAGATATCGAATGGGCCTGATGAACTCTCGTCTTGGTACTCGCCTGAATCCGCCGCCTCTACGTCGTTCCGGTGCCGACGATACGGCGACGTCTTGAATCTGTCGTCTGTGTTTGTTTCCATCGTAACTGTCGCAGGAGAGATGACACCGTCGTCACTACCAAGTTACCACCATAATCCTCTCTCTCACTCTCTCTAGAATTAATAACGCTGTGCAGCCTAGGGTTTCAAAAAGTTCTTCAAAGGAGTAGGCAGTTGATATATTGGGTTGATTTGGCAAAAAAAATAAATAAATAAACTTGTTTTTTGGTTTATTGGTTTGTTTTTTGGTTTATTGGTTTATGTAGCAATAAATCAAAAAGTTCATTTGGTTCAAATTGTGATTTATTCCACTGTTTAAAGAGATCAATGGCACATCTGTAATTTTGCTCAACCTCCTGCTTCATCTTAGCCGTCCATTGCCTCACCTCTCACCAACTCCTTTTTTTTGCCAAACCACTGTGTTTTATTCCCCAAATAAACTAAAAAACAAGTTTATTGTTTTTTTTACCAAATCAGCCCATCGTAGTAGTCGTGTTTAAGTTTTACAGGACGATCACAGATCCTCTGTGGCTAAAACCCCTATACCTCTGTGTCAAGAGATTTTGGACCGTTGGATTGTGATATTTTACAGGACCCCACGCGTTTTAGGGTAATATTATAATAAGCCCCCCTCAACTATGATCTATTTTCGCCAAATCTCTGTAGAGTTTTAAATCCAACACTAAACTCCTTAAACTATGCGGATGTTACTATGTTAACGATTCTTTTTCACCTTCAATGAAAGTTATTCCAAGCCAAATCACCTCTTATCACTTAGGTGTTTTTGTTCTCTTCTCAACCTATCCTAATTTTGAGATATAACGTTTGAATAAAGAGAAAAAAATCATTTAGTTATAATATCTTATCTTATGCATGTCATGTCATGTCATATGATAAGTTCCATCTAAAATCCTAACATTTCCTCACGTAAGGGAGTGTTTATTGTCATCAAATGAATAACATAAGATGGTTAATTCTTGAATTTCAAACATGATGGAGATTAAGTGAAAATCAATCATAGTTGAAAGGAATGTTGTTATGTTATCTACCCTACCATTTATGTTGTGGTAGTGTCGATAATTTGATTATGAAAAGTAAAAGAAAAAATATCAACGAATAAAATTAAATCAAAATGAACAACTATTTTCCTTAGTTGCAAGAAATATTAGTAGTTCTATTTGATGAAATATTAGAATGTGTTATTGTCACATAAGTGTATTGTTAATCATCACATCTTTTAGTATACTATATATGCAAGTATAAGATATAAACTGTCATGTTAAATTTGCAAAATCGCTTATAAATGGTGGTTAGTGGTTACACATAAAGATATAATAAATTTGAGAACAATAACAAATGAATTTGGATTTTTCCTTTTTCGTTTGTGTTTATAAAAGCGATGAAGATAATTTTCCTCAAAGCCACGATTCTAGGGGTGTTTTCCAAATGATATAGTTTTGATAAAATTTAGGATACTAAAATGATAAAAGCAAAACTAGATTTTATCAGATAAAGGAATTGGGTGGAGTTTATCAAAACTAGGTTTTATCATTTCGGAAAACAAATCACACTTCCAAAAAAACTACTACTAGATTTTATCTCATAAAATCATTTGCAAAACACCCCTAATTGAGAGAGAGAGAGAGAGAGAGAGAGAGAGAGAGAGAGAAGTTTTGTTAGAGAGCAGTTACGAAAAATGGGGGGTCGCATTCGTTTAATTCCGGAGTGCCAAACACACACTAAGTAGTAAGTAGTTTCAAGGAAGTTTCTTTCATTGGGGTGGGGGTGGGGGTGGGGTATTAATTCAAGGAACTTATTAAATGCCCACGAAGTTTCGAGGAAGTTGCATCGTCTTTATCTTTTTCTCTTTCTTTTGGAATTACATGCATCCATACCCTCCCTCCCTCCCTCCTATCAGAAACAACTTTAATTAATTACTATATACATATAAGTATTCTTTTTACTTTGCTTTTGATGATCTCTCAACAAGGAAAGGAAAGGAAAGGAAAGAAGTACTGTAAATTAGAAGAAACGCAGTTCGATCGGATAATTATATACTCCACTATATATGGCTTTTTACTGATGAGATGAGATGAGAGAGGGATCGAAACTACTAGTAACTTAATTAATTCTGCTGATCCATCCAAAATGTCAAAAAGGGTATGCTAATGGGACAGTACTCGACAGACGACAGTGACACATGCATGCACAATATTCTGGTTTCGGTGACAGATGGATCATAGTATGTAAATTAAGGGCTGTTGCAGGCCGTACGTGTTGACATAGTAGCTCCGCTGCTAGTTAGTCATGTGAATGTGGTTTCCAATTAACTTCCACCCCCATGTCCCGTGTTTTTGGGATCTCTAACTACTGTTCTACTTTAATACTAATCCAATACTCCCTACTTTAATACAAGTAAGAGTAAACCCCAACAATGAATTGGTAAATTAGGCAGTGTACAGTGTATATATCTATTATAACTTCACACTTTTTCTATCAACACTCCAACAATACTCCCTATTACCCTTCCTATTTTTAATAAAATATAATATATGGGGGAAAAGTAAGAGAGAGACAAGAGAGAGAATAAAAAAAGAAAAATAGCCAGTTTAAAGAGGGGGGAGGAGAGAGAGAATAAAAAAATGGGTAGGGAGTGAATAGTGCCTCCCTAAATGGGAGGGATTTTAGGGAGGTACTATTCATGTTTGTATTTTAGGGAGGGATTTAGGGAGTCTCTTGGAGCCTAACTTTAAAGTTTGGCTCCCTAAAATAGGGATGAGAGCTAATTTAGGGAGTTTGTTGGGCTTGCTCTAAGAATTTACTAAAACAAATTACTAGTAATAGGACAGCGCATGCATATCGCCATATGTCTCGACTTTTGGTTGGGTTGGGTTGGGTATACTAGTATGTCGCATATCGCCATGTGTCCTTCAGATCGACTTTTGAAAAAATAAAAGTTACACACACATGGCTAGCCTTAACTTGGATTGGAAGTAATTCCAAAACACTTTAGAGAAAGAAAACCAAATGTCGGTATGAGATCATGACCGACGAGTGAGTACTACTGATCATCTTTATGCATGTCAATATCTGATTATATAGGAGTACATTAATAGAGTAGTATTAAAGTAGATGCATGTTTTCCGATCCACGCTATGATGATGGCTCACCAAAAATAGGAATGAAGTCACAATTAAAATTGGCCACCAACTTCTGATATTTTGGAATTACCGACAAAAAGAAAGAAGAAGAACAAAAACACCTTCTTCATACTCAATTACTCAAATTTATGTATGAAAGTAGTAAGATACAACATGGATTTATTGGATCCTAATTGGAAAGGAAAAATTGTGGGCATAATACGAAGAATCATAAGAGATGATAACTTAATTTTACGAGAAAATAAAATTTCCTTGTGTTTTTTACAAAAAAATGCAAAAACTTCTGCTTAAATTGTACTACAAGAAGATAGTTCTTTCAAACACTTTCTACTATTTTCATGCTAATCAAACATCAAAAAGATTACTGGCCCTGTTCGGTTAGGGGGTTTAGTTTTAGTTTAGTTTTGTTGACATCATCATTTTCCTCATTTCTCTCTCTATCTCTCTCCACTCATTACACCTTTTGACATCATCAAAACTAAACTAAACTACCAAACGAACACAGTTTGTCACTAACTTACTCGGCACTTTTAAAAATAACGTGAGAGCAAGGCAACGGAAACATTTTTATTTTTTTTTTCCTTTTTTCTGGGAGGAACAGACACATTTTTAGATTTAAACCTTTTCCATATACTATATGTTAATAGGTATTCCAAACTATTATTTCAGTAATGAACTCCTAATGCAAATCGATCATATGAGCAAAATTCAGTTGATGTACATATATAAAATCCGTTGGGATTGTACTTCATATTACAGTAAGTTAAAAGGGTGAAAATGGAAAATTGAGTAGAGTTTTGTCTATTTATTAATTTGTCGGCCGGGACAAGACAGACAACTGAGAACGGAGTAACAGATGAGTGGATTTCTGTCACCGAAAAACAAATCAAGAGTACTCAGCAACTGGGAGACTCTGAGTCAGCGGTCTCATAATTAAGCTTGTTCCCTTGGTAATTTGTCAGTCCTTAATTAGGATCTTATGGAAAAGATATATAAGATGAAGACCAAAAATGCAATGGAAAAGATAAGAAGTAGTGTACGTATATATATTTACATACCTGATATCAATTAACCTGAGCAGAAGAAGATGATGATCAATATTAGCTAGGCTTAATTTCTTGGAACTCTGTGGAGAGAAATACGATCGATAGAGTATATAAACAACCTCGCTCTGTGCAGCACAAACAACTGAAACTTCCTGGGAGGGCTAGATGCTTACCTCCTCCTCCTCCTCCTCCACAATGTTTAATGTGTCCCTCTCTCTCTCTCTCTCTCTCTCCCTCGCTTTCATATACAACAACAACAATCAAACGAATCTGAATCAATTACTATGTAAATACGCGCGGATGGAGCATATATATGCTTTCAATTAATAAAGAATACTCCATTATGTTTGTTTATGAATTTTCGAATAGAGAAACTTCGATCCATGTGGGATTGTGCATGCTGGTGAAACCAAAGAGATCGAATAAGTAGTAATAAGAAAATCAAGTATAACGGCCCAGATCAGTTCGGTAATGAACGGTGCAGATCTGTTTGGGTCCGAACAGATCTGAGCCGTTGATCGCCGAACACAAACGACTCGGATAGGGTCAGCATGTATGTATGTTGTCCTTTAAAGGACAGTACCATCCCCATTCCATTCAATAATTGCATGGGACATAGAAGAACGCAGATACACGGCTGAATTTCCAATGCATCAAAAAGAAAAAAAAAAAAAAAGAGTAGTATAGATAGGGCTGTTAATTCTCAATTTCCTTCCTAGTAATTAACAAAAGGATTTGGGCAGTAAATACTTACGCACGTACCAATAATAATCAGTGATACTCCATATTAGTAGTGGAAGATGGTATTGAAAATCCACGCCAGCGTTAACACGACCTGCATGTGCCGGAGCCGGAAGATAAACACCTAATTCCCTCAACTCTGGTGGTGCATATATATCTATCTTATATACTCCTTTATATATTTATTAATTTGATGTTTATTTATATTCTCGAAAGTCGAAACCTGATCAAACAACAGAGTATATATCTTCAGTTAACAATACACTAGTACTCCTACATTTCTTTTCCTCTAAATTCTCCTTTTCCTTTTTCGTTGGCTTCTATTCTTTTTTTAATGAAACCAACACTTTTTTTTTTTCCCTTTCTTGAACTTTGTGTAACGATCTTTTTTTTTTCCCCAAAATATTTCAATAGTTTAAATCTATTTGGAGTGAACCACGCATAGACGGCGCTAGGGATCCAGTGGCGGACGCAGGAATGCTAATTTTGCTTAATTTGCAGAGACCACTCTTCAGTAATATTACAAAAAAAATCTAAAAATAGGAAGAAAATTAGGGGGAGTGCAGGGGTCAAACACCCCCTCCCCCCTTGTCCGCCCCTACGGGATCCCCTTATGGGTCCCAAACGGTGAATCGGAACGGTTGATTCATCTCAAAATTGAAGAAGGGCCCCGCATGGGAAATTGATGCAATCGGACAACCCTAAGATATCAATCCAAAATCACCCCATTTCATACAAAAACATTTGAGTGAAATAGTTTCGGATCGAGCTCTTAGAGCCTTCCGATTGCATCGGTTCCCGGGTGGGCCCTTCGGAATTCAATTTTGAGATGAATCAACGGTTTGGATTAACCGTTTGGGACCCACAAGGGGGTCCCGGCGCCATCTGTGCATGGTCGGTACACATATGGTATGTACCCATGGATTAACCGATTTGAATTAAGGCATAAAAGAGAGCAATGAGCACCAACGACAAACGAATGTATTTGCTGAAAATGCCTAGCTATAGTTGTTATTTTCTACTCTAGTTTAGGTAATCTAAAAGTAATTGTATTTTCCAGCAAATTCTCTCTATATATATTCAACCATTCTGTATTCATGATCAATGTTTGAAATCGGGATACGTATCGTGTATCGTTTTTCTTGTTTTATAAATCGTATCGGGATACGTATCGTGTATCGTAAGATACGTTAACCATAATTAATTTACAATTAACAAATATTTATACCTAATAACACCAACAAACTAAGTTTTTAAGTCGCAAAATTTTAAGTCTCTCAACTGTGATTTATCAGATTGAGCTTTTCTGCTACTTTAGTCAAGGACAGAAAAGAAAATCCCTAATAATATTCTCCCAAAAACACGATCGAAGTATGGTTTTTCTTCTATCCGACCCCTACATTGAGGTTGGAATCTTCCATATGGTTCGAATGTCGTTCAAACTACTTAGATTAATGCGTTTGAGGTTCAATTTGTTATAATAATGTTTGAATTTCTTCCATTAAGTAATCGTAGGATACGTACTGAATCGTGATACACATAAATATCGTAAGATATGTCATCGTATCGTAGGATTTCTATACAAAAAGGATACGGGATCACATACGTATCGTTTTCCTAGGGAGACGATACGAATCGCAGGATACGTGTCCCGTATCGTAAGATTTTAACAACAATGTTCATGATATTCTTTGTATATTTATTTTGAAGAGAAACAAATCTGGAGAAAGAGATGGGGCTCTTTTCGATTCATCGGAGGAGAGGAGAAAATTTGTGTGCCGGATGGATCCTGCCCATCTGGTATCCGTCAACGCATTCGAGCCGTCTACATACTAGGCCGTCCAAAACATGTTTGGACCGCTAAGATGCGCCGACGGGCACCACATGGCAGTATCCATCCGGCACACAAATTTTTCCTGGAGGAGAGAGGGGAGGGTTGTATGAGAGAGAAATAATATTTGTTTAGTTTTTAATTCACTACCGTTCCAAGTTTTTTTTAAGAGAATATTAAATAGGCATACATTTTGGGGATCCTACCTGAGTCCTCATCCTATTGGGTAAGAATACGCACAATGTTAGGGCTACCGAAAATGTAAATAGCGGCTCGCAGGACCCGCGTTTGGGTCCTGCACGATAATTTGAACCGTTCAATTTTGAAATAATTTTTTAAGTGTTCATGCAAAAACTGATCTTGATTGAATATGCGTAAGTGGGTGATCCAATATTTCACTTTTTCATTCAGAAATTAGGATCCTGAATTCTTAACAAGAAAGTCAAATATTGGATCACTCACCTATGCATATCCAATTGAGCTGATTTTTGTGTGGACACTCAAAAAATTATTTTGATTAGATTTGATTACATTGTTTGTGAGGACTCGGAAAATCAAATTATAAAAGTGAATATGTGTGAACGTGAGAAATCGAATTTCGTACAAAAACTTAAATTTACGCGCAAAGATAAAACTCGTGGGCAAGATTTGGTATACATGGCCACAAATCAAGTGTTAGAGTTGGATCATTGAATTAGGAAGTAGAACTTGCGCGTAGCGCTACAAGGAAAAAGGTGTAGCGCTCGGGGAAGGCTTCGCGAGGTGAACAAATGAACAGAACCTCTCGTAGCGCTACTAGCAAACGGCTGTAGCGCTACCTATGGGTTATGGTCAACGGGTAAGGGTACCGGTAGCGCTAC
>JAXBDA010003145.1:0-36765 GCA_036023075.1 Gaultheria prostrata | reverse complement strand
ACTTAGTATCCTCTTACTAACTTAAGCATCGGAGGGCCTTTGCCACGAAGGGCAAAGGTGCTCTAACAGCTCTCTGTCTTGCAGGTTTAGAGGCGCTATACAGATCCCAGAATCTTGCCCTCTACAAGTGGTTGATAAAGTCACGTGTCAAAAGGTTGGTTTTAACATTTCAAAGTGAATTTGAGGGTTACCACGATGCCAAAAGTCGATTATGCAAAAATATGAGCGATCGGGTGCCAAACGGGCATCAAGGGACCAACCGGGAACAAAACAGAAAATGGGGCAGCTGCTGGATTTTACGCCCGGGCGGCCCCAATCCTGCCAGGGCGGTCGGGGCAGATTCTGGGCATCCAAAAAGGTGCAGATTTTCACCTCCAAGGTGTGGAATTTCAACCCAAATGCAAATGTGATGGTTTATGCTCAAATTTGAGATTCTAAGCAACAAATAAACATGGAGGGATGATTAAACACCATTTAATTTAAGGATTCAACAACCAAAAACATAGATCAAAGATAAATCAAGAACAAAACCCACATTAATGGTGGAAAATGAGTTTTACTAGAAATTGAAAGCCAATAGGAGGATTTATGCACAAACTCAACTAGATACAAATAGAGGGAGTAGATTAAAGTTCCCTACCTCCAGGATTTAGCTTGAAATGAGTAGGAAATGAAAAACCCTAGCTTTAGAAGCACCCAAACCGAAATCAAGCCTCCCGGAGCGATTCCAAAGCAACCCGGGTTCCAAAATGTGCGTAGATGACGAATATGTGAATGGATCTTGAAGAGGTGAGGTGTGGGGAGTGGATTTGGTGGAAGAAATCAAGAATTATTTTGATAACAAAGGGGGTGTGTTGGCCGGCCCTTTTTGGAGAAGGAGAGAGTGAGTTTGTTTTAAAAAAATTACACCCCACATGTGTATATAACATTCCTCTATTTGCACTTACACCCCTTATGTGACTTGTGTACATAATATGTGACCACAATACTTATTTTCATAAACCAAACTTAAGTTACCCCCCCATTTGGAAACAATGGCATTTCCAAAATTTTAAAATTTTAATCACATCAAAATCTCATTTGTGGACGGTCGGGGCCCACGACGATATTGTGGTAAAAAACGAGGGTAAACTAAGGGAAAAAGAAAATTTAGAGTTGCCACCCGGAATTTAATTTTTGGAAAATGTTAGGTATCCGAGGAACCGTTTAGAAAAGAATATGACTCTTTTTGTGCCACTGAAAAAAAGGTTTGATCTGCGAAAAATAGAGATTTGGGTTCGGGAGCCAGGTTACCCGCGGGGAAGGTTTTCTTTGAAAAATGCACCCCACGTGCCCGGAAATTTCCGGTCTTTACTAAATATCTGTGGGATTTTTATGAAAAGATTTTATTGTAAACTTTTATTCACATAAACAGTTTATAAATAAAACAGGAAGAAATAATGCATTAAAGCAACAAATAAATCACATGATATACGAATTGACATTAATTGACATGAAATAATAAAATGAGGGGATGAAAGTGCAAGAAATGAAAATAGAGGGGGTCAACTGTAATAAGACTCTCTGGTTATTTCAGAAAACAGAGTATCCAATTCGCGAAACAGAGCATGAAAACCAAGTTTTACCACTGACACCGTACGGTGTCTAAACATACACCGCGCGGTGCCTGTGTGACCATTTTTCGAAAATTTTGCTTTTTGGTCAGTGATAAAAATGGGACATTTTCTGGTATGAAAAACTTGTAGTTTCCAACAAAAAATCTTTTAGAAAGGTTTAAGATATACCTCCTAGTGGGGTGAATGCCATGAAACACATTGAATGCGTTCACGTCATTACCCTAGAGGTGAAGGCAACCCACGGATTGCTTCCTTTTATTGAAAGATTCAAACTCGCCGGATTCGGAAGAGGTATAGAACCTCTCCTAAACCCAACAAGTTTCCCCTCAGAGAACGTGATAATTCTAACGACAACACGAGCTTATACCTTGGAACGATTCGGTTAGAGATGAGATTGATTGGGTGTGGAGACTAGCTTGGTGGGACAAGATTTTGGCGAGGTTTGCAATGCAAGGATGCGAATAGGAGTATGGCAATGGAGTTTTGGATTTGAGAGAGGTTTTACTGGACTTCTCCTAAATCGGTTTGTGCGTAAATTCTCCGTTAACCGAAACCGTTCGGTAACTTGGGTTTTATAGACGCGGACATTGGATAGCTTTACACGTTAATCAAGATTCCCACGGCGGGAAGTCGAGCTACGAGTAGGCTTTGCCGTACCACGCGACCGATTTTGAGCTGCTGGGCAACCCGGGAATCCAGGAGATGGGGCACAGACACCGTTTAAAAGGTGCCGTGCGGTGCGTGAGAGGAAGCCGCATGGTGGCAACAAGTTTTGGAGCCGTACGGTTCGAACAAGATGACCGTACGATTTGGGTAGTTTTAGGATTTTTGGCTTTTTGGTTTATTTTCACTCGGGGATCGTTCCAAGGTATATTTCGTGCTCTTTCATCATCTGGGATGCGCAGGTCATCAAAATTGGGGTGTCTACATCATCCCCTCACTTTTAGTACAAAACCGAAAAACGACACATTTTTCTCCGAAGAAAATGGGTGAAAGACAACTTTGCTTTACTCAAAAATAACTTCCAACTATACCGTTGTGATTTGAAAAATCCAAGGAACAATTATCGGGACATTTTATCGGCTAAATCAAAACTTCTCCAAAAAGTGATTTTTTTACACGGTCCGTTACATTCTACCCTCCTTAGAAAATTTTGTCCTCAAATTTTCACGTATCAATGCATGAATATGCAACATGTGATATGTATGACATGCAACCATATTGCTAACCGTATCCAACACCATATCAAAGAAATGCAAAACTTTCAAAGTGTAAACTCACATAGATTATGTGGTAAACAAGTTCGGATATTTCTCTCTCATTTCATCTTCCCGTTCCCATGTGGATTCCTCGCTACCAAAGTTATTCCACAAGACCCTTACCAATCGAATCGTTTTACCCCCTAGCACTTTCTCATTCGTATCCACTACCCGTATCGGTTTCTCTCCAAAGGACGCATCGGCCTCTAGCTCTAATTCGGACCATTCAAGCACATACGACGGATCCGGCTCATACGTCTTCAACATGGATACATGAAACACGTCATGAATACCCGACAACCTTGGCGGTAGCGCCAATCGATACGCGACTTCCCCAATCCGCTCTATGATATCAAACGGCCCGATATAACGTGGTGAAAGCTTACCCCCTTGCCCAAAACGAGTCAAACCCCTACGCGGCAAAATTTTGAGGAACACATGATCCCCCACATCAAATGATAACGGTCTTCTACGTCGATCGGCATAACTCTTTTGGCGACTTTGAGCGATAATTAACGTTGATGAATCCCCTTGACTTTCTCGGTCGTTGCTTCTTGCGCGGCTTTAAGCCTCTTGCGAATCAATTCTATGTTCTCGGCAGTTTCGGTAACTAACTCGGGACCCACAATAGTGCTTCTCCCAATTCACTCCAACACACGGGTGATCTACATGGCCTACTATTGTTGTACGCGAATTCTACCAACGGTAGATGATCCTCCCAACTAACCCGAAAATCTAGCACACAAGCCCGAAGCATATCTTCTAGAATCTGGATCGTCCTTTCAGATTGCCCATCGGTTTGAGGATGATACGAGGTACTAAATAAAAAGTCGGTGCCAAGCGCAGCTTACAAACCTTGCCAAAAATGAGCCGTAAAGCGCGAATCTCTATCGGACACAATAGATACCGGAATCCCATGCAAACGAATGATCTCACGGATGTATAAACGACTAAGGGTTTCAATCGAATCGGTCACTTGCATCGGTAGGAAATGCGCGGTTTTCATCAATCGGTCCACTATAACCCAAATGGCATCGTGTCCCCTTGGAGATCTCGGCAAACCCGTAACAAAATCCATCGTCACGTTCTCCCATTTCCACTCGGCTACCGGTAACGGTTGTAACTCTCCCGCCGGTTGTTGATGTTCCGCTTTCACTTGTTGACATGTCAAGCACTTAGACACGAAAATAGCCACGTCCCTTTTCATTCCCGGCCACCAAAATTGTCTACACAAGTCATGATACATTTTCGTCCCACCCGGATGTACGGCTAACGGTGAATGATGAAATTCTCGCAAAATCTCATCCCGACACAAAATTGGTACAAACAACTTCCCTTGGAAACGAATACTTTGATCAGCGTGAATCATCCATCCACTAGGTGCCTCCCCGCTAAGAAATTTACTCCAAAAAGTCTCCGCTTCCCCATCCGTTTGTTGTGCTTCCACTACTCGAGTCGATAAAGTTGAATGAACCGTCAAATTACACAAAGTAACTCCCTCGCAGACCTCCTCGCAATGCAAAGCGTAAAAACCCAACTCGTTCATCATTTTCCACTCATCGATTGCCAAATTCGCTAGTTGTGCCTGTTTTCTACTCAATGCGTCCGCTACCACGTTTGCCTTGCCCAGATGATATTGAAGTTCGAAATCGTAGTCCTCCATGTGCTCCATCCAATGGCGTTGACGTAAGTTAAGCTCTTTTTGCGAAAACAAGTACTTGAAACTCTTATGATCGGAAAACACTTCGAATTTCTCATCGTATAGATAATATCGCCAACTCTTCAAAGCGAAAACTACGACCGCTAGCTCCAAATCGTGAGTAGGATAATTTCGTTCATGAGTTTTAAGTTGCTGCGACCCATATGCTACCACTTTACCCCGTTGCATTAATACGCACCCCAGTCCTTCCTGCGAAGCATCACAATACACGGAATAACCAACCCCACGTTCGGGCACTATCAAAATAGGAGCACTAGTCAACCGTTTCTTCAATTCTTCAAATGACGCTTCACACTTGTCATCCCAAACGAATCGTGTCCCTTTACGTGTCAATCTAGTCATCGGCGCCGCTAAACGAGAAAAGTCGAGCACAAACCCACGGTAGTACCCGGCCAAACCCAAGAAACTTTGAATCTCAAACACGCTCTTCGAACGCTCCCAATTTAGCACCGATTCTATCTTACTCAGATCAACGGACACTCCATCTTTCGAAACAACATGACCCAAGAACTTCACTTCGGACAACCAAAACTCACACTTACTAAGCTTGGCATACAAACGGTGCTCTCTCAAGATTTCAAGAACAATGAAAAGGTGAGATTGATGATCTTCCTTGGAAGGTGAGTAGACAAGAATGTCGTCAACAAACACCACAACAAACCGATCAAGATAAGCACGAAAAATGCGGTTCATAAGATCCATGAAAGTAGCAGGAGCATTTTGTGAGGCCAAATGGCATGACCACGAACTCATAATGGCCATAACGAGTGCGAAAAGCGGTCTTAGGGATATCCTCTTGCCGAACCCTCAATTGATGATACCCGGACCTCAAATCAATCTTAGAAAAGCAAGTGGCACCACGAAGTTGGTCAAACAAATCATCAATCGTAGGCATTAGATACTTATTCTTAATGGTGACCCTACTAAGCTTACGGTAGTCTATGCACAAACGGAGCGAACCATCTTTCTTTTGCGCGAAAAGAGCCGGAGCTCCCCACGGCGAAGTACTTGGACGGATAAACCCCAAATCTTGTAGTTCTTGCAATTGCATTTTCAACTCTCTCAATTCGGCCGGTGTGAAGCGATAAGGTGGCATAGAAATAGGTGCGGTGCCCGGGATTAAATCTATAGTGAATTCAACCTCCCGCTCGGGTGGCAAGCTCGGTAACTCCTCCGGAAAGACATCCGGAAAGTCAAAAATGACTCGTGGCAATTCCCCCCGTGTAGACATATCCTCATCTAATGTCAAACTAGCCTACAAGCAAGCAATAGGCTCCCGTTCCCGCGGCCCACACAAATACGGTTCCAACGGCTCCCCGAAAAATTCAAAACAATCAGCCTCCAGCGAACAAATCCGAACCCGACGCTTGAAACAATCTATAGTCGCATGAAAAGTCGATAACCAATCCATACTCAAAATGAGATCAAACCCCATCATACCCAAAATGATAAAATCGAACACAAAACAGCGATCCCGGATAACCAACTCACACCCCCGGCATATGCGATCTAACGGTGTCCTACCACCCAATGGCGTGTCAACAAACAAAGGAGGGCTAAGATCCTCGGATTCCAACTCTAATGCACGAACATATGATGCGGCAATAAAAGAATGAGATGCTCCCGAATCAAACAATACTTTAGCAAAAGAGTTGAACAAGAGAAATGTACCCCTCACGACCGAAGTCTCTGGAGTCTGAGTAGTAGGAAGTGGTGTAGAAGCAGAGATAGCAAAAGCTCGGCCCGGAGTAGTCTGAACTGGTGTGGAAGAACTCGCTCCCCTATCACCCCGTGGCCCTTGAATAGTAGTAGTCTGACGGTATTGTGTCTGAGTGTGTGCACCCCTCTGCGGTGGCCCAGCAAACCCTGAACTCGGCCTCGGCTGCTGAATAGAGCTGGACTCACTACGTGTGCCTCCCTTTTGTGGGCAAAACCTAGCAACGTGACCAAATCCGCCACACCCGAAACAAGCATCGGAAGTCTGAACACGCGATGGTGGTGGTAGTGGGAAAGCCTTACATTGAGTGCGAATATGACCCGGTTGGCCACATTGGTGGCAAATGATCGGCGGCCTAAACGAGTTTCCTCCAAACCCGGATAGAGTAGGTGCCCGAAAAGTAGAACGGTCCCTCGAAGATTGAAGCGATTCCCCTTACCTCTTCCTATTTTGGTTCCCAAAGACCCCAGATCGATTCCCATAGCTTCCCATTGGTGCACTCACGGTAGTTGTCGATGGCCTCACATTCCCTTAGCTAATCCCCGAAGCCTCCAAATTTCTCGCTAACTCCAATACCCCGGAAAACCTCGTAAGACCCCCACTCATCACAAACTTCTTAATCGATCCATCCAATCCCCTTATGAATCTCTTGCACTTTTTCTCTTCCGTAGACACAAGTTCCGGCGCGAAACGAGACAAGGCTTGGAATTTCAAAGCATACTCCGACACGGTCATGGTTCCTTGCTCTAGCCGCTCAAATTGCTCCCTAAGTAAGTCCTTGTATGATTCGGGAAAGTATTGGTCTTCAAAAATTGCCTCAAATTCGGCCCAAGTCATGTTTTCAACATCCGGTTCATTAGCGTTGCGTGCCGCCCTATCCATTCTCCTAGCTTCCCTCCTTATTGCCAAAATGGATTTCCACCACTCATTCGCCTCCGCGGTAAGTTGACAAGCCACTAACTTCACCCTCATGCTATCCTGGGTGATGTTAAGCACATCAAGATGTTTCTGGATTTCCGATAGCCAAGGGTCCGCAACTCGAGGATCACTACCAAGCCCATCGAATTCCGGAGGTCCCATCTTACGAAACTCTATAGCCCCAAATGGTGCATTAGCCCTAGTATTTGGAGTTAGAAAGTTGTGCGCTGCAAGCGCCGCCACAAAGTCGGCCATAAGGACGTTTGGTGGGTTTTGTGCTTCCGGTTGTTCCACATCCTCCTCACGCCTCTCATCATGATGACTAGCCTCATCATCCGCTCGATCATTGCGAGCCCGAGTCCAGTTTCTTGCCTGATTAGCAACCCTACCACGCCTAACTCCTCTTGGCGGCATAGTTCTATAAGAATATAAGAAAGAAAGATCTCATCAATAATAACACTATACTCAAATGAGGTCCAACCCTCTAACGCCTCCCAAAACGGCTAACAACTCCACACTATGCTTATACTACACCCACAGGACACTACATGATGCCTTGATGTACATGAATGTCACACAAGCACACAATGTATGAGAAAACATGTTTTTCATGAAAAGCTTATATAATATAGTAAGCCCCGAGACTCGAAGTCTCCCCACGGTTCCTAAGTTTTCGAACCTGCTTTTTAACAAACTAAATACTAGGAATATCCACATATATAAGCTAGTCAAAAGTCAACTAAACTTCCATAGAAAAGTCTTAAGTCAACATTCCTTTACATAATTCGGTCAACGGTTCACTAAACGGTACCAACTCGTACCCGAATACATAGATACCCAATAATAAGTTTGAAGTTGTTACATAAATCCCAATAATGTCAAAAGATTGAATAAATAGAAGTTACATTGCCATCTACCAAAAATACTAATTATAAGATGGAAAAATAACTTCATGCATGTGTGGGCTCCATATAATGCATCACTTCACAAGCATCCAAACTCATGCTCCACGATGTGTATCTGAAAATGATAGGGTGAGCTCACTTGTCCAGTAGGAAACAAATCTACTAACGCTAGGTGTATGTAAATGATATGTACACAAGAGGAAGGGACAACAAGAGTACAATGACCAATGCGCTCACAAGCGGATCACAATATGAATGGGTAACCGAGAAGTACCCAAGTATCCAAGGAACGTGTCCACGTGTCCCGAACATATCCAAGTGTCCAAAACCATTTCAAAGTACCCAAATGAAACTTGAAAATCCATTTAGTAAATCCAAATTGCCAAAATGTATCATATGTGTCCAATTTCGTGTCCAAGTATCCAATGTTTGCCAAAACGCCATTTTCACATTAAAACACTTCCATTTCCAAATTTTTCATAAAATCAACCATTTAATTCAATAGGGAATGAATCCCTCTGCCGGATTTCGTGGGCTCCGTGCACCCCAACTGGATTTCGTGGGCTCCGTTCACCCCAGCCGGATTTCATGGGCTCCGTTCACCCATGGCTAGGGACACCAAACGGGTGAACCCTAGAGTCACCGAAACCATTTTCATCATCTCAACATATTTAGTTCATCAAACCTTTCCATGTATCTCATTTCTTTCAAAACTCCACAATTTTCGCCAAAAGTGTCACATGTACTCAATAAGGTGCGTGTCCGATACATATAACAAAGTGGTTTATAAAATCACGTGTCAAAAGGTTGGTTTTAACATTTCAAGGTGAATTTGAGGGTTACCACGATGCCAAAAGTCGATTATGCGAAAATATTAGTGATCGGGTGCCAAACGGGCATCAAGGGACCAACTGGGAACAAAACAGAAAATGGGGCAGCTGCTGGATTTTCCGCCCGGGCGGCCCCAATCCCGCTCAGGCGGTCGGGGAAGATTCTGGGCATCCAAAAAGGTGCAGATTTTCACCTCCAAGGTGTGGAATTTCAACCCAAATGCAAATGTGATGTTTTAAGCTCAAATTTGAGATTCTAAGCAACAAATAAACATGGAGGGAGGATTAAACACCATTTAATTTAAGGATTCAACAACCAAAAACATAGATCAAAGATCAATCAAGAACAAAACCCACATTAATGGTGGAAAATGAGTTTTACTAGAAATTGAAAGCCAATAGGAGGATTTATGCACAAACTCAACTAGATACAAATAGAGGGAGTAGATTAAAGTCCCCTACCTCAAGGATTTAGCTTGAATTGAGTAGGAAATGAAAAACCCTTGCTTTAGAAGCACCCAAACCGAAATCAAGCCTCCCGGAGCGATTCCAAAGCAACCCGGGTTCCAAAATGCACGTAGATGACGAATATGTGAATGGATCTTGAAGAGGTGAGGTGTGGGGAGTGGATTTGGTGGAAGAAATCAAGAATTTTTTTTAGAACAAAGGGGGTGTGTTGGCCGGTCCTTTTTGGAGAAGGAGAGAGTGAGTTTGTTTTAAAAAAATTACATCCCACATGTGTATATAACATTCCTCTATTTGCACTTACAGCCCTTATGTGACTTGTGTATATAATATGTGACCACAATACTTATTTTCATAAACCAAACTTAAGTTATCCCCATTTGGAAACAATGGCATTTCCAAAATTTTAAAATTTTAATCACATCAAAATCTCATCCCTCACTTTTAGTACAAAACCGAAAAATGACACATTTTTCTCCGAAGAAAATGGGTGAAAGACAACTTTGCTTTACTAAAAAATAACTTCCGACTGTACTGTTGTGATTTGAAAAATCCAAGGAACAATTACCGGGACTTTTTATCGGCCAAATCAAAACTTCTCCAAAAAGTGTTTTTTTTTACACGGTTCGTTACATTCTATGAAAGAACTCCAAAAAGTTATATACATGCAAGCTCAAACGAACTTCTATGTTGATGAATGGAAAAAAATGAGTGGTTCTTATTAGAGGAAAGATCCGCGACAATTGTGAGCAGCAACTGGAAATTGAACGATTGAGGCTGAATAAAAAAAATTGGTGATCCGCAAAGAGAATAGCAGAACGGGTGTGACCGCCGAACAATTTGAAAGATCAAAACGACGAACAACAATGAAAGAGAGGGAAATAAAGAGGTGGGAAGATAGTGGGTAATTTGTACAGTGGGTCGAGTCCACTGTTTTTGACTGTTTGGACCATACACAACCCAAACGGCATAAATAAGTCACAAGGGCCAACTTTGATGAAAAGACCCAGAACTCGTATCGTCGAGAGGAAACTGGCTTCTGCACGATACTCATCACTGTTTCGGCAATATGATTAACGATGGTTTTCGGCCGTTCGAATCGTCTAGGCCTTCAGAAAGGGGATTTTGTTGCTTTAGGAAATAATAGATATGCTTGGACTGGGAACCATTTGGTATGCTAGTGATGGATTTTATAAGAGAGTGAATCGTTGAATGAATACTGATTTTGTTTATTCTTCTCTTGGTCGATCGGGTCCCACAGCTTTGATTATTAAAAGAATTTAAATGTCAAGTGAAGGGCAGAAAAGGAATTTCACATCATTTGATTAGTTGACTTTTTAAAATGGCTCTATATTTTGGGACATCCAAAAAAGGAAAGTAGGACCAATATTTTAGGACGAAGGGAGTAACTTTTAGTAGGAAATTTCATTTTTGTTGCCCTTTATTTTGGCAACCTTATATTTCTTTCTAGATTTTTATTCTGCCAATTATTTTTGAATTTCCATTTTTGGTAATTTTTGTAATTTCTTTGATTAAAACTTGATTACCAAGTCAAGTAAACCAAACCAAACTGAGCCTTATGTCCCAAATCAATTATGAATCCTTTTCCTCCATTGAGCTCTGTCAAGTGTTGCTTGCTCACTTAGCCCTAGTAGACTCAAATCCTTGCCCACTACCGTATCTTAGGTCAATTTGGGGCTTCCCCTCCCCGGAGCGTTGCTATGCAAAGCTATCCTATCCGCTCTCTTAACTATTGCATTCGTTGGTCTACGATAGACATACCCAAACCACCTACCATCTCGCGGACTATTTCATTTCTAATCTTACCTTATCTAGTCTTACCACACATCCACCTCAACATTCTCATTTCCACTACACTTATCTTGTTCACCTGCTGTTTCTTAATAGGCGAGCATTCTGCCCCGTAAAACATCATTGGTCTTATGGAAATCTATAGAATTTTCCCTTCAATTTTGTGGGTATCCACTTGTCACACAGTACACCAGTAGCGCTTCTTCACTTGAGCCACCCCACTTGGATCTTATGGGTTACATCATCTGCAATCTCTCCATCTTGACTAATAATAAAGCCTAAATACTTAAAATGGTCAATCATTGCTATCTCCTGGTCTTGAATCATCACTCTTTCTTCGTACGCACTTCTGGTATCACTAAACTTGCAAACCATCAAGCATTGTTTGTTTTTATTTTTAATTTCGTAAAAGAAGGCCGCCCTACATCAGTAATGGGCAAATAAGGGAAGGTCGGCCGACTGCCTCCTCCGCGGCACAAGGAGTGTGGGAAGAGTATAGGGTTTTGTATCGCCAAAACTGCCAAACTGGCTCGAATTAACTTGATTTTCAGTACAAACATAATGGTATTCTAGCTTTTTAATGTCTGTTATCGAGACGAATTATTAAACTACTTACAATTGATATAAAACTTCAAGGAAAAAAGGAATAATGAATAATGCAACTTAGTTAATAAGTCAAAACACCTCGAATAATGCATGTTTTTCTTATCGAGTGGAGAATTTTTAAGTGCCACACAACTATACTAGAAGTAGCTTTTTGCCTCTCTGTAGAAACACCAATTTTGATTACTTGTGCATCCCCGATGATGAAAAGAGCATGCAAAATATACCTCACAATAGTTCGTTGAGTCGAACGAACCAAAAGAGTCAAAACCCCACCCCTTGAACCGTACGACCCATTGGTTCAAACCGAGCGGCTTAAAATTCCACCAACACCGTGCGATGGGTTGAGGCTGCCTCATACACTACTCTTACAGCAGTTCAAGTCGCTCATTTCATCAAATAGAACATCATCTACCGATACGGTGTACCTCACGCATTCGTGTTTGGCAATGGTGTTCACTTCAAGGGTAGAGCTGCGAAAGTTCTCGAAGATTTTGGGATTCAGGTCCACCGTCTACCGGTCGCAAACCAACGGAGCTGTAGAAGCTGCCAACAAAACCATTAAGTCAATACTGGAAAGAACTACTCAGTCCGCAAAGGATTCGCATGAACAACTACCATTAGCTCTTTGGGGATACCGGACATCTATCCGTACTCCGACAGGGGCAACACCCTACTCTTTGGTTTATGGTACGGAAGTCGTTCTCCCTATCGAGCTTGAGGTACCATCACTGTGGGTCCTGATAGAATCAAACATTAAAGAAGCTTAATGGCAAAGTGCGAGATTCGAAGAACTCATGTTATTCAACGAAAGAAGGTTCAAAGCCTTGTATCACGTTCAAGGTTATCAACGTCGAACTTTCAACAAGAGAGTCAAATACAGGAATCTGCAAGAAGGAGATATGGTTCTAAAGGAGATTCGGGCTCCAGTTTATTATGCTCGCGGGAAATTTCAGCCAAAATGGGCAGGGCCCTACATTATCAAGAAAATTCTGTCTGGAAGCGCAACTCAGCTCATCGATCTTGACGGCAACGCATTCTCTACATTGGTCAACATGGATCAACTCAAGAGATACTACCCCTGAGAGAAGTTTGCTGGACTAAAAACCGCAAGGGCAGGCAGTGCCAGGCAAAAATTAGAGCAAGTCTGCTAAGTTGAAAACCCACATCGGGCGGCTTAGGCAAAATTCAAGACAAAATCAATCAAAAGAACTCACTAGACCGAAAACCCGAAAGGGCGATACTAGGCAAAAGTTAGAGCACAAAAGGAGAGTAAAAATACTCGAGCGAACCCTAGCCACAATTGTACGCATGAACTACGTCATGACCTGATTCCTTCTTAAGGATACGTAGGCATCCTCACATTGAGGACTGGTCACAATCTTTTGAAGCATCTCTTGAGTTGATTTACAACTGTCAGTCGCGCTTACAATCACAATCAATGAGAATCAGAGCAGAAAATTTTCATAAATCACTTTTATTCAAACTAATTTCCTCGATTACTTGGCTGAACATGAATCTTTCACACAACAGAACAACACAACAAAAAGCAAAGCTTCGGCCCACATGAAACATGTCATGGGTCAGCAATTTATTTCGGGTACATTAAGAGTAAAGCAAAAGTCAAATTTGATTTCCATTCTCTCTTGCTGCAATTTCTTGTGTCAACCATCTTTTGTAATGCCCCAGAAGCACAATGCTGGGATACTGATCTTTGGGAACAGTGACACACTCTCCCCACGTATGCTGATAAGCTTGGATTGTTGCATGGTTGAAATTGGGCATGACAAAATTTTCAGGATATACAGGTGGTACTGCTTGACTAACACCGAGCTGTCGGAGAATGCGGTAAAGGATGTAAAAGGTCCAGCGAGTCAGACCTACCAACACTACCCGATGACGTCCCATGTTGTTCACCGTCATGGTTGGACGATCCAGCCAGTTCAAGCGCCAAGAAATTGTGTCCTCTTTCAGCTGGGAAAGCACCTGAACCCAACTAGGAACATTCCTGTGAAACTCCTGGTAATCCCTTTGAACGAAACCTTGTGTCTCGTGAATCCTATTTCGTGGCACTGCCTCCAGAAGGGCAGCCTTATCGTACAACCAAGTCTACATGAGAGGAAAGACAAGTAAATAACCATAAAAAGCCTAAACCCGAGCGTTGAGAATGAGTGGTAAACCAGAAAAAGGAGAGCTGAGAGAGAAACCTACATGTAGGAGCAAAGCACTGCCTTCAAAGACATCGGTCCGCCCAGCGTGGACTCCATCCAAGCCCATCAAAGTCTCAGCCAGAACCATTGGAGCTACGTCTTTGCGCTCCTCAATCTGCCTAGCCACCCCCACCAATGCTGCACTTGCCTGATGGTCTAAGCGAACAAACAAAAATGCCACAAGGATCACGAGACACAAGTAAAACCTTCAGGACGAAACTGGTTGATCAAACGCGAGATGTTGAGCACACCTCTCTAGATCATAAACCTTGCTGCACTTTTGCTCAAACTCAGCTTAGAGGACAACACATCAACGTAACTCACTCCCTAAAGAGGAATGACGGGTGTCTCCAGGTCAAAACCTCTAGGGTACGCGTGGAACTCTACCACTGTAGGACATAGCTCTTGAAGGCCGAAGCAGAACACATGTACTTCAGGATCCCAAAAATGGACAGCAGCATGGAGCAGCTCAGGACGTATGGTTACATCCCGAATGTAGCACATTGATGCCAACCTATGGTCACAGAAGTTCAGCCAACCCAGGCCATCGAGTTCGTCAAGCCAGGAACGAACTAAAGCTGAAATACTAACGACCATTTGGAGAATGTGAAAGAAGATGTGGAAGATGATTTTGGGATGAATATGCCATGGAAACAAGGCTACTTATAGCCATTCAAGAAAGAAAAGTCCATAAAATCTCAAAAAACACGCGTCTCGGGTAGCGTGCCACATTGGTAAACGCAAAGATAATGCAAAGTTTGTAAACTTTCCCAAAAGAGGGTGTGGTTCAGCACTTCAAGGTTGTTAGACGTCCAAAAATACCCTAGAAAGCCTAAACAGGAGACAAAGACTGCAAAAACAGTGTCAGAAGTGGGGCTACTGAACCTCAGCATCGTACGACTTACCTAAGTGCACCGTGCGGCACCTATTCCTACACCGCACCGTGTCAGTGGCTATTTCCTTGCCCAAATTCCAATTTTGGCCCTCCCGGACCCATTCCAAGCCTCTTTTGGTCACTTTTCTTGCACATACAGCTCAAAATGAGCATCAAAGGTTTAGTAGAGGAATAGTTTGGCACTTCGAAAGATGTCTCGATAGACGGATACGCCAAAAACCCCGGATACGGAGATTTGGGCAAAATTTTGCGACTTTTCTACAACTTCTCGGGATATTCACCTCAAGCAAGGGTGTGTCATGCATTTTCAAGCTCGGAAAAGATGTGCCAAGCATGTTTCATGAGTTAGCCAAGTTTCTGTTCATTTGGAAGGCCGGATTTTGCCGAAAACCGAGTTCCGGCACACCGAATTGCAATTTTTCAAGATTTGCGTAATCTCATGGATTTGCAAGCATTGTCGTGTACATTTGAGATTCGTGTGACTAGTCAAGTCGAGTCATCAAGCTATGGGGCGTTTACACTCAGGAATTCCTCTCAGTCAACATTTTTTCTAGTTTTCCACAAAAAAGCCAAAAGTGTCTAATTCTATCAAGTCAACTCACGTGTCTCTCCCAGTTTTCAAATTCTTATACATTCATTTCCCCCACAGTGTCGTGTTACACATTCTCAATGCTAGATTTGGTTTTTAGATTGAAGTTTTTCTTAATGTAAGTCATTTTACATAACGAAAATGCGAAATTTTTATAAAACCAAATAAACATCCATGTCATGAGTGATAAAATGTGCATCTATCCAGGGGCAAAACAGGCCCACCATCATCATAATACTGCAGCGGCACGTAGGCCGCATCCATGGAAATAAGGAAAAAAAGGCAAACAGGCGCCCAAATAAAAAAGCAGGCCCGCAGGCCTAACCTACCTACTCAAGAACGGGCCCTCTTCTGCACCCGTGGCATAAACTCCTCAGACTCAGCAGGACCCGTGTCCTCCTCCTCACTGCTCTCTGTCTCTCCCTGTCTGAAAGTCCACTGTGACGGCGGAGCTGAACCTCCTGGTGCACTCCCTCCCGGTCTCTTGGCTGAAGACTGGCGGTCTCGAAGCACTCTGTCAGACGGAGAAGCTATAGGGCCACTTCCAGCATGCCTCACCCTCCCGTGCTCTGTCCTCAGAGGTGAAGACGTACTCTGCACAAATAAAATGTTGATATGCAAGTCTGAAAGCATAAAAGTACAATAAACAAGGCAAAATGATTACCTGAGAAGTCTCTCTGCTTGGAGAAGGGCTACGACCAGCTCTACGCCCGACTCCCCTGCTGGCTCCTCCAGCTCCGGATCCACCGCCTCTGTCAGCCCCCCGGGCACCCTGGCCTCTGTCGCCGCCTCCAGCTCTGACTTCACCGCCTCTCTCAGCACCGCGGGCTCCACCTCTGGCTCCCTGAGCTCCTCTGCCACCGCTACTGGCACATCAACCTCTGCTAGGTCCACCCTCTCTGATCACCGCTCCTGGCTCAGCCCTGTTACGCACTGGGGGAACGTCGCCTATCATTAGCCGGCGCACCAAAGCCTCTAAGTCAAGAATCAGCTAATAGGACTCAGACGCTCAGCTGGCAGGAATCTACAAAACAACAAAAGCGTTACACAGGTATTCCAAATAATGCTTAAGAAAATGCAAACTAAAATGTGTTTTCTCTCTTTTGCAGGTTATCTGAACAGAAGTAAGGTCAAGAGGGGGTGCAACTTGAGGGACGTCCAGCACTCCCATCATCCCTCCGGTCGACTGCACCTCTATCTCTCTCCTCAGGACTGGTAAGGCGGTCTCCATGGCTGCTATGAGTGTCTCCATGTATTTTTAACAGCTTTCAGAGCCTCCAAGTTATTTTTAACGGCTTTCAAAGCCTCCAAAATATTTTTAAACGGCTACCTGAGCCTCCGAAATATTTTTAACCGCTTTCAGAGCCTCCAAGTTATTTTTAACGACTTTTGAGCCTCCGAGTTATTTTTAACGGCTTTCGAGCCTCCGAAATAATTTTTAACGGCTTTCGAGCCTCCGAGATATTTTTAACGGCTATCTTGAGTCTCCAAGTCATTTTTAACGGTTTTCGAACCTCCGAAATATTTTAACTGCTCTTGAAGCCTCCGAATCATTTTTAACGGCTTTCGAGCCTCCGAGATATTTTTAACGGCTATCTTAAGCCTCCGAATCATTTTTAACGGTTTTCAAACCTCCGAGATATTTTTAACGGCTTTTAAAGTCTCCGAATCATTTTTTAAAGGTTTATGAGCCCCCGGAATAATTTTTAACAACTTTCAGAGTCTCCAAGTTATTTTTAACGGCTTTCGAGCCCGCGAAATAATTTTTCACGATTTTCAGAGCCTCCGAAGTATTTTTAAACGGTTTTAACGGCTTTTTGAGGCTCCGAAATATTTTCTCTCACTTTGCAAACGTCATTTGTTTTTCCCTCATTGAAAAATGAGCTGTCAATTTTTCATAACGGCCCCGCCGAACTACAATTGGTCTGATCCTCACAAACGAGGTACGTAGGAAGCCCCGAGCTCGACCAAATTTCTTATTTTACTATTCTCCGCATGGTTAGTCAAATTGAGATGTCTGAATCTTCAACACGACTTGCACCAACGCAATAAGACTAAGCCGCGTCGAAGTGGGGCAACTGTAGACACCCCAATTTTGATGGCTTGTGCATCTCCCGTATGAAAAGAGTACGCAAAATATACCTCGGAATAGTTCTGTGAGTCGAACGAACCAAAAGAGTCAAGACCCCACCCCCTTGAACCGTACGGCCCATTGGTTCAAACCGTGCGGCTTAAAATTCCACCAACACCGTGCGATGTGGTTATCTGCACCGTGCAGTCCATCTTTGAGCACCGTACGGCATCACCAGTCAAATCCCATGATTCCCACGTTCGTTCCAGCAGCTCAGAACGATGGGGTGATACGTTACCCTTACTCGTAGCCCGACATTTAGCCGTGAGAATCTCACTGTTGTGAGAGATGTACGTCACCCATCCCTTATATATACTGAACTTCTCCGATCAGTTGAAGCTAGCGATACATATACGATCCAATCCCAAAACCGAAGAAAAAAACACCATCAAAGCTCTCAAAAGTTTTAATCCCACTCTGCCATTCACTACTCCACAGACCATATAAGCCTTGCCTTACCAAGCCAAAAAGCCACAAACCCAGTTGCAATCCATTTGGTTTCATCTCTAGGTATAAAACCCAGTGTTCGTGTTGAAGTTCTATTGCTCTGAGGGAATTCTACCAAGTAGGAGAGGAGCTCCATAGCCCTTTCTCATACTTGGAAGAACATTATCAACAAAGTTCGAACCTCTCGGGCGTGTGTTTCATAACCTATTCGTGGTTGTGGAAATGCCATCCATACGAGGAGGTATATTTACTCATTGAAATCCTTCTTGGGATCTTCCAAAATCGTCCAAAAGGTTTTTTGATGAAGAAAATCATGATTTTACATTAACAAATAGAGCCCATTTCCTGTCTGTCAAAATCCAATTTTTTTCAAAATTATGTGCTATCAGTGACACCGTGCGGTGTCAGCCTTGCACCGCGCGACATACTTTGAGGTACCGTACGGCACCAGAGGAAAAATTGATTTTTCATGCTCTGTTTCGAGTTCTGATGCTCTATTTTGGGGAGAAAACTTACACACTTGTTATTACATTAACCCCCTTGAACTTTTGATTATTATTATTATGTCCTTCAATCTTAATTATTTATTTCATTTAATTGTTCATTTGCATAGTTGTTATTATTATTTTTAGCATTAGTATTCATGTTTATTTATAAAATTATTTATGTGAATAAAGCTTTCAATAAAATCTTTTCATAAAAATCCCACAAATATTTAGTAGACACCGGAAAATTCCAGGCATGCAGGGTGCATTTTTAGAACAAAACCTTCCCCGCGGGTAACCTGGCTCCTGAACCCAAGTCTCTAATTTTTCGCAAACCAAACCCTTTTTCAGCGGCACAAGAGTCATATTTTCTAAACGGTTTCTCGGATACCTAACATTTTCCAAAAATTAAACACCGGGTGGCGACTCTAAATTTTCTTTTCCGCTAAGTTCGCCTATTTTTCAACACAAAAAAACGTGGGCCATTCCAACGTCCACATTCTCTTTTTTAAGGTAAATAGCTTTTTGCCTCTTGCTTGAGTTTTAACCTCAATGTTGGGCGAAGGCCAGGTGGGCCAAGTCCATTATCCTATCGGGCGGAGGTCAGGTGGGCCAAGTCTCAGTTGACACGTTGGCGCTTGGGCGCGATAGGGAATAAGGAAATAAAGTTGCGCCTTCAGTACCACCTGCGGGTTTTGGTGATCAGATGGTAATTAAGCGCTTGATCCTAACTAGTGGTATCAGAGTCAAGGTCAAGGGTTCAACTCTCCATGGTAGCATGCTGCTTGTGGGTAGGGTACTGGAGGGAGGATTGTTGGGCGGAGGCCAGGTGGGCTAAGTCCAGCATCCTGTCGAGGCGAAGGCTAGATAGGCCAAGTCTCAGTTGACCCGTTGGCGCTTGGGCGCTATAGGGAATAAGAAAATAAAGTTGTGCCTTCACTAACACATGCGAATTTTTGTTAGAGGGTAAGCGCTTGATCTAATACTCAAAGTGATGGAGGCTAGATTTGTCAATTCCCAATGTTAATGGTCAGACTCTGACGATTTTGATTATTGTGCCAAAACATTCATTGCAATATTAGAGAGGCTGTACTTTGGCGAAATAAAATACTCACATATTTCTTGTCTATTTATTATTTATATCTTTTGATTTATAATATTTTGATAATTTTGGAAAAAATATTTTAATAAATCTAATCGAGAACTATGAAATAAGACACATATTATAGCCCCCCGCGCACGCGTGTGAGATACGAGGGCGCGTGGTCATGTAACTGACGCGCCATCATACGCGCGCGTGATGTCAACACACGTCGCTTCATCTGTACCCGCTATCATGGCGCCGCTTCAGTTTTCGAAAACTCTCTGACGGCTGCGACCCTTCAGCAGCTTTAAACGGTCGCATCAATTAGGCAATAAGTACATCCTTCCCTGAACCGTCGTGTCCGCAGGTTTCCTTGTCGGTTGCCAACCTTCTATGCCTATAAATACCAGAGTCACTTCACTTGTTTCCTTACTCGGAAAATTTCCACCTTCTCTGTTTAGCCACCTGCTCTCCGCCTTATCTGCAACGCACCGGAATTTCTTCTTCTTCGTGCTCCTTTCTTCTCTCTTCACCGTTTGCTGCCATGGCCACCCTTCCAGGCGTTCCAGTTCCTCCACAGAGTCAGTGGCGGAGAGCTCCCTATTTCAAGGGGGGAGAAGACCCCTTTTGGCAGAGGGTAGAGGATTTCGTTCCGACCGGTAATGAGTTGGCCGACATTCTGTCTATTAACCCAGAGGTTCCTTACGAGGATGGGAACTTGAGGCCACCCTCTTCCGTCCTTCGTCTTCGGCTGGAGAGAGGGGATTTCCCCTTCTGCTCTATTTCTTACGGCATGGGCTCCTCACTTCCTTGTCATTGGAGCGACTGGGTGAATGCAGTGATGAGTAAGAGAAGCTTCGCCAGAGTTTTAGACAGGGCTCACTTGACCGAGGCGATCCGCATCTCCCAACGTTTGGTTTTGAACAAGAAGAACGAGAATCTGGATTTTTCTCGTCTCTCGATGGAGCATTGACACACACACGTTTATGTTTCCCTGGGGGGAGTGTGGTCCCACACTATTGGATACTGCTCCATCTCTCCACCCGTGGCACCGAGGAGTTTGATACCGACAGCTTCAATACGCAGGAATTTGACGAAGTAGAGGAGTTAAAAGCCGCTTACCGGAGCGCCAGTCACTTGGGTTCTCAGTGGGATAAGTTTGGAGTCGAGAGGCATCCCATTCCGGACCCTAAAAAGTGCTCGTGGAACAGCTGGATACGGTATTTTTTCAGGGATTACCGGACCAAGCAAACCGGGGAGACTGAGGAGGTGTATAAGCATGTCGCGCAACTGAAAAACAATTTGCACCTTACTGCCTTTATTGCCTTCTTTTTGTCCTTCTTCCTATTTCCTTATTTCCCTGTTGAGGCGATGGGGTTCAGACTGGACTGGCTATCCACGCATCTAGAGAAAGCGCACGTACTTTGCAAAGGCTTGAAGCTTCCTCACAAGATCAGGAAGAAAGAGATGGAGGTGGAGAGGGCCCGGAAAGAAGTGGAGCTTGTGCGCACCGCACTGGCCCAGCGCGAGGCTATTTTGCAGGCGAGGCAGGGGGAGTTGGACCGCCTTATTCAGGAGAATGCCAGCGTTGCTGTCGCAGGGGCTCCTCCAGTCGCATCCAGAGACCTAGTTGGCAAGGGCCTCTTTCCCCAGCCTGAGGATCAGCCTTAAGACCCGGACCCGCCCTTGGATTAATCTCCGTTCATTTTACCACCTTCTTTCTTCTTTTTTTATTTTTTGTTTTGTTCTGATGTATTGAACTTGATCTACCGTATAAATAAGGGTTTGTTTTTTGGCGTTATTTTGGTTTCTTCATCTTATGCCAACGCTCGTGCCTTTAGTTTATTGCTTTACTTCCCATCGGTTAATCGGATTGCTTTGAATAATTCAATCGCCACTTAGCGTTTGGACTGAAACTCTATTCAAGAAAATCACGATTGCAACCTCAAAGTAACGTATTTCATTAAACGAGGCCGACTGGAACTGTCAGCTATGAAATACAACGCAAAAGAAGAACATAAGGGAAGCATAAATGAAACTGGTTGATCTTGCCATGGACAACACATGGCAAAACTAAGGGTAATACTTCTTCATGAACTTGATATTTATGGGCCCGGTGAGATGACCATCACTAACCCTGGACAACCTGTAGTGCCCGCTTGAACCTGACTTGATGACCTCATAAGGCCCTTCCCATTTCGGGGTGAACTTTGGGAGCTTTACACTCCTCATGACATCCATGGTCGACTTCCATACAAGATCGCCTATTTCAAATCTTCTCGGGACTACACCTTTGTTCTAAAACCTGGCCATTGACTCCCAATACTGAAGCTGGCGCTCCGCTGCAATTTGCCTTCTTTCTTCTAAGGCCTCGAGGTCCGCGCGCCGCTCCGCCTCTGTTACTTCTGCAGCCAGTGCCAGCCGCGCGGATGGTACACTTAATTCCACTGGGAGGACTGTCTCAGCGCCATAGACGAGATTGGAGGGACTTGTGCGCGTGGCCTTTCTTTTCGATGTTCTGTATGCCCAAAGAACTGTGATCAAGTGATCGGCCCATGCCCCTCCGTTTTCATCCAGGAGTTTACTCCTTATCCGCGTCAAGGTCTTGTTTGTGGCTTCCGCTTGGCCGTTCCCCTGTGGGTAATAGGTTGAAGAGGTGTGATGCTCGATAGAATAGGAATCTAACAATCCCCCCACGCTTCTGTTAATGAACGGCGTCCCGTTATCCGATAGTATTACTCTGGGTATACCGAAACGACAGATGATGTTTTCCCTGATAAATTGAGCCACAGCCGCGCCAGTCGCGCTTCTGAGGGGGACTGCTTCTACCCACTTGGTGCTGACTTCTGTGGCTGCCAAAATCCACTGATATTTCCGTGAGTGCGGAGTTATGGGCCCTACCAAGTCCATAGCCCAAGTGTGGAACGGGTAGGGCGCGCGGATGGCATGAAGCTCAACTCCTGGAGCGTGTACGAGGTTTCCGAATTTCTGGCAGGCATGGCATCTGCGCACATGCTCCTTCGTATCTGATTCCATTCTTGGCCAATAATAGCCAAGGTGGATGATGTGCTGATACAACTTCCTGCCGCCCTGGTGCTCTAGCTCGTGGGATTTGCGCAAGACTTCTTCGGCCTCTTCGTTAGACAGACATCGCAAGGGAATGAGGTCTAGGGCTCTTCTGTACAGTTTTCCATTCTCCATGAAGTAGCGTTTGGCGCTCCTTTTGACCTCTCTTCGATGCTCCTTTTCCATGGGCAGCGCCCCTTCTTGCAAAAAGTCAATGTACTTCTGCCTCCAGTCTTCTTCAGCTGAGAAGCAGCATTCTCGCTCCAAGGTAAATAGAGAGCAACGTTCGCAGCTATTGAGCGTTGGCGCGGCGTCCTGCCTCATTCCTGGCCAATAATAGCCTTGCCTCTTCGGTAGAGAGAAATCTCATTTTCTCCGCAGGTTTTGTCATGGATATGACATAACCTCTCTTTCGCCTCCTCGGGACCTATACAGCGCGCAAGCCACCCCTGAGGGCCGCGGTAGTACAACTATTTTCCCACCATTGTGAACTGCGCGACTTCAGATATGGGCAAGCCGCCTTCTCCGGTTGTTAACTGTGTTATGATCTTCTCCTGCCATTCACCTTTGGCACGTACTTCGTTCATTTGTTCGATTACAGATGGGTCCGTTCTTTTAACAATCCGTATTGACCCGGCGCCTTCTTCAAATTCCATTTTTGCTCCAAGAGTAGCCAGTGCGTCGGGAAACCTGTTGTCTGACCTGGGCTTGTGGATGATTTCTACATCCTCAAATCGCTGCATCAGCTTCTGCACAGTGGCCCGATATGGTGTGAGGGCAGGTTCTTTAAACGCATACTGGCCTTCTGTCTGTAAGATGACGATTTTTGAGTCCCCCACAACTTTGAGAATTTTAATCCTCTTTGTGATGGCTGCCAGGAGCCCTAGGACCAAAGCTTCATACTCGGCCTCGTTGTTCGAACATTGAAATGCCAGTTTGTACGCCAGACATTCGCGCTGACCATTACTGTTGTGTAAGACGATCCCCGCGCCACCCATTCCTCAACCTGCGGCCCCATCGAAGCTTAGTGTCCATGTGCCCATGTCCGTGGCCGCTAAGGCTTTGAAACCGTCACCTGGGAGTGCCTCTTCGATTGGCTCACACTGTCCGCTTGGGAATTGTGCGAGCAAGTCGGTAAGGGCCTGGCATTTAACTACGCGGGGTGCTAGGCAGGTAATCTCAAATTCTGCTAGTGCTAAAAGCCAGCGCGCTACTCTCCCGGTAAGAGCTGGCCGCGAGAGCAAGTATCGTACTGGGTCACTCTTTGTGATGATGTGGATTTTAAATGATAAAAAATAGTGACGGAGTTTTTGCGCATTGAATACTAGCGCCAAGCAATGTCGCTCTACAGGGTGTACCGCTCTTCAACCCCTTGTACTTTCCGACTGATATAATATACTGGGCGCTCTGCTCCATCAATATCTTGGACAAGGAGGGCCCCAATGGATCTCGGGGTGGACGTCAGGTAGAGAATAAGTGGCTTCCCCTTTTGCGGCGCGATCATTGTTTGCGGGGAGACCAAGACGGCCTTGACTCTATCGAAGGCCAGCTGGTGATCTTCGCGCCATTCAAACTTTGCCTTTCCCCTCAAGAGATCACTGAAAGGTGCTGAGATTTCCGCGAGCGCGGGGATGAATCTTCGTAGGTAGGACACCTTTCCTAGGAACTTTTTGAGGGTTCTTTGGGAGTGGGGCGGGGGCATTTCCACTATAGACTTTATCTTTGTCTCGTCTGCCTCGATTCCGTGTCTGTGAACAAGAAATCCCAAGAATTTTCCTGACGCGACCCCAAATGCGCATTTTAAGGGGTTCATCCTCATGTTGAACTTTCAGCATCTTTTGAACACCGTCTCCAGATGCTCAAGGTGGTCAAATTTCTCTTTGGATTTTACTACCAGGTCATCCACGTAATCCTCCACCATGTGATGCAGCATATCGTGAAAGATTGCTGTCATCGCACGTTGGTAGGTGGCGCCAGCGTTCTTGAGTCTGAATGGCATGACAGTGTAGTAGAAGTTTCCCAATGGGGTTTTGAATGCTGTCTTCTCCGCGTCCTCTGGAGCCATCTTGATCTGATTGTACCCGCTGAACCCGTCCATAAAGGAAAACATTTTGTGACCGGATGTCGCGTCAACCAATGTATCAATGTGGGGCAGCGGGAATTCATCCTTGGGGCAAGATTTGTTGAGGTCGCGGAAATCGACACACCTGAATTTGTCCGTTCTTCTTCTTTACGGGAACAATATTTGCGAGCCAGAGCGGATACTGGGTCGGCTGGATGAAGCCTGCCTTCCTCAGCTTCTCCACTTCTTCTTTGATTTTCTCCTCTAGGTCGGGTTGATACTTGCGCTGAGCTTGCTTGACGGGCTTCGAGTTAGGGAACACGTTCAGGTGGTGTGACACTAATCCGGTGTCCAACCCTGGCATCTCCTCATAGTGCCGTGGAAATACGTCGTTGTATCGCTGCAACAATGATATTATCCTTCCCTTCAGTCCACCCTCGAGCGCCGCGCTAACGAACATGGGCCTCGGAGTTCCCTCTCCGATTCGTAAATTGACTTTTTCCAAAAACTCGGGTTGAGGCTTCGGACCGTCCTGCATGCATTCTGGTGCGGGTTCTGGTTTTACAACTTCTTCCTCCGTGTTGGGCTTTGGAATTTCCTTCTCGCTTTCTATCCTGTCGGCTTCTAGGCAGCGCGAGTCAGACGCCTCGGTCTGGCTATCTGGCTCGCCGCCCCGTCATAAACAGTAGACGGTCCTTCCTCCTTCTTTCACTTTCGTGACTTTCCTTGGTCCTGAAGCACTTGCTGTGGGCGGGTTCCGCTTACTCGCGGGTACCCCTTCCTTCTGTTTTGGCGGGCATGGCTGGCTTGCCGACGCACCTTCATCACTTCTAAAATTTTCCCACTTGGGGAGCTTTACCCCAAGTGGTCTGGTAATAACTGCGCTAGAAGCCTCCTGGAGCTCCGTGAAGTATACCGCGTCAGAGAGATGAGCCTCGGAAGCCTCAAATGGCCTCTCCGATGCCCCTATCGTTACTTGTTTGCCAGCCCAAATGCCCTTGAGACATTGGTGGTAGCTAGATGGGATAGCCGCGTATCGGTGCATCCAATGTCTTCCCAATATGATGTGATAATTGGTTTCCGCATCAATGACGTGGAACTTCGTGGCTGCGCAGATGGGTCCGACCGCGAGACTAACCATAACGTAGCCTAGTGAATCCTTCCTATCACCCTGGAACCCTGTGATTCCTATGAACGACTTGACCATCTTCTCCTCTGTCAGGCCGATTTTGCGCAGTGTGGATAACGGCATAATGTTGATAGAGGCTCCACCGTCCAAGAAGGCACGCTTAATCTCCACATCATTGATGTATGCGGTTACGTAGAGCGGCCTGTTATGCGAGTGCTGGACTCTCTTATCCGCGTCGGAGAAGAAGATAGTATTCGAGTCGGCCTTGATGGTTCTAGGGATGGACCCACCTTCCGCAGCGCAGGCCTCATGGCCCTCCTACGCGATGGCCACTATTGCTTTGGTCATCTCAAGTCTAGCCCTCGTGGAGAATCCCATGCCATCAAAGAACGTTCTGAACTTCGTGCTGTTCTGGAGGATCTTAACTCCACTTTCTGGGTCGGGAATGGCTACCACTGGGGCGTCGTACCCCACGATTTCATCAATCTCATCGTAGAAAGACGTCATGTAGGCCTCCTCATAGTCCTCATCTTCTTCGTACTCCCCCTCGTCCATGTGTCCGTACGATCTGTCATAGCGGTAGCCTTCTTCATAGCCATAGACCTCTTCATAGGTCTCCTCATAGTCGTACGTTTCCTCATAGTCGTACGCCTCCATGTCCCTCATGAAATCGAAGCACTCAGCCATGTTGGTTGTTCCGTGCTCGGGATAGGGGTTCGTGCGCACGTCTTGAGGCTTGGTATTGATGCGCAGTTCGTTGTTGTCCAACTTCTTTTTGAAGATTCTCCTCAGTGTCCAACATTCGCTCGTCGGGTGCTTGGTATGGTGATGATACATGCAATACTTCGGGCTTTCTCTATCTGCGCGAGAGGGTGGTGTTTCGATTTCTGGCAGTATCAGTTCTCCATCCGCCACCCATTCCTTAACCAACTCCCTTACCTCATCAATGCTGCAAGGGTAATCTGGGGCTGCGGGAGCGTCTTTGAAAGTCTTTTGCTTCTTCCAAGTCCCATTACCGTTTCTGTTGCCTCTTCCCCCTTGCGACTTGCGCAAAGGCTGAGTGGAAGTTGCAGCTGAGGCGACAGATTGAGTTTTCTTTCCTTTCCACCCACTCTGGGAAAGGGAAGAAGCGCGCACGACAGTGTACCTCAATTTATACGCTGCCTCTAATAGTGCGGAGAAGGTCTGGATTTTGACGTTGACAAGGTATGGCAGGAACTCCAGCGCGAGCCCGCCAGTGCAGATTTCGACTAGGTGCTCCTCGTCAACTGGTTCGAGGCAACCCACCGCGTGGTCTTGGAATCGCTTAATGTAGTCGACTATGTCTTCACTGTGGCCCTGCACCTTCTTAACTAGCGATAAGCTTGTGACTCGCTCGCGTGTTTGAAAGAACTTGGTGTAGAAGCGGTTCACCATCTCTTCCCACGTGGCGATCGAGCAGGGTGTGAGATTAACATACCATGTGTGCGCGCGCAGTGAGGGACTTGGAAAACTCGCGCAAACAAAGGTTGTAATCCCCTGAGAAAGCTCCTAAGGTTTCAGTGAACCGGACGACATGTTCCTGCGCGTTACCTCCTTTGCCATCAAACTTGACAAACTTTGGCGGGATGTATCCCTCGGGGTACGACATCTGAAGGACAGACAGGGGGTAAGGTGGTTGAATATCTGGGCTAGGTTGTTTTGGTTTTTTCTCTCTGAAAAAGAGCTTGAACATCGGCCATGGTAACAGCTTGGTGCAAAACATTGTCTCCATTGCCCCCCTGCTGGTGAACCGAACCTGTTCAAGCCACTGGAACAACATGGCCCTGATTGCTCACCGGGTTCGGGATCTGTGGGCCACCACCAGCGGCACCTGCACCTTGAGCTCCTTGGGCCTGTTCGGCCCCAGGTGCTATTGGTGCACTTGGTCCAACCCCAGCATTGATCTGCTAAGCCGCCTGTGCTGGTAGTGCCCTTGGCAGAGCCGCTGTGATGACCTCCGTGAGACCCGCAATAGCTGTTAGGAGCTCCATCTGGGTGGCCTGCATCTGAGTGATGCCGGTCTGCATGGTCTTAAATAGGTTCACAGGAGGGTCACCGTGGTTACCACCAGCACCGTTGTTGTTTCCAGCTTGACTGGAAGTAGCATCCTCCACAAAAGAAGGTCCGTCATGAACTAACTCATTGATATTGGTTGGGTTGCGAGCTGCCATTCCTAAGGTTTAATTTGAAGACCACTCCTTGTGTTTACCATTAACCAAACTACCTCCCCAGCAGAGTCGCCTGTTGTAGGATAGGTTCTGTGATTAATGAGCTGGAGAGGTAGGAATAGTCAACAATAAACAATGGAAGAAGAATGGGAATAGAGAGATCAAGAGGAAGGGTGAAGAACAGAGCAGGAGTGTAGAGAAGAGACTAAGGCAGGAGATAGCGCTTAGACCGATCTATGGCAACCCCAGATGGTCCAGAGAATGGAATGATCTCACTGGGAAGAATGTTCTCCTTCCAAATCAGTGGTTATCCACTTTCTCTCTCTAGAAATCCACCCCGGAATGTGAGGGAATGTCTCATATTTATAGGCAACCTGAGCCAATGATCTGGCTCCAAGTTGTCGTCCTATAATGTGAGAGCACGTGTCCCTTCCGTACATCCTAATTGCGCGGGTGACGTCACCCACCGCGCGGCTTGCTTGGGCGCGCTACTCCACCCCTCGCGCAGAGACCCTCTTGTTCTTTTATAGCCACCAAACCGCAAGATCTCCCTTTATTCCCGTGAGGGCAAGGTCGTAACCTGCTCGGTCACGCCTATACCGCAGCCAAGCCTCAGGGGGCCCCTCAGATCCTGCCTTCAGACCGGAGCAAGTATAATTACTTGGGCTAAAATAGACTAGCTTCTCGCGTTCTTGCCTATGTCTCTAGGCCGCGCTAGTCATGAGGCCCATGGGCTTTTCTCCTTGTACGGATGGCCCATGGTCATGGAGAGATGTTTTCCCCAGTCGGGCTCTGATGGCGCGCGACCGGGTGCTACCGCGTGGGATAGCCCGCGCTAGTGGTCCAGGGCGGTTAATATCGCGCGCAGGTGCCACGTGTCACGCGATGACGGGTGACACTTGTCATCCGGGTATTGGGAGGTCAAACTTAGATTGGGTCGTCATTTAGTAAAATTGCTGACCATCCCTATATATATATACCCCATGCTTCTTATCCGGACTCCCGGATTGAAGCTCTTGGGGTATTTTTTTTGTGTTGCCAATTGTTTTGGAAAAATCCGATCCGTCCAATGTGTTCAGAAGGTGTTTTCAAGGGTCTATGCGGGAAATCTTCAAAAAAAATACCGGGAAGGGCTTGGTCCAAGCAGTTTTCGCAAAAAAATGTAAATATCGTCAAAAAAATGTTTGGATGATGGAGGTCCGGAAACGGGAATCCCTGATAGGAAATGTATATATATATATTATACATTTGTAAATGTAAACAGTTTGTTAATGTATCGAGAATAGTGAAAGTGAACGAAAAATTTAAGAAAGTAAGTATTACTCTTAATGTGTGCCTACTAGGCACCCGTTAGCACGACCGAGTGTTAGCTCTCTCTGACTCAACGTTTTTACGTATCTTGTTTGGTGTTCTGTTTCAGCAAAACTTTGTTGAGGCCTGATTTGGCAAAAAAAATTAAGCATGTTTTTTGGTTTTTTGGTTTATCTACCAATAAACCATAAAACTCCTTTGGATCAAACAAGTGGTTTATTCCACTCTATACCCAAATCAACGGCACACATTAAACATGTATAACAAATTGGCTCCATCTTGATTGTCGATGTCACCAAAAAACCAACACTGATTTTTTTACCCAAGGACCCTAGTTTATTGGCCCCAAAAAACCAGAAAACAAGTTTAATTTTTTTTTTTGCCAAATCAAGCCTGGGACTTGATTACAGCTACTGTCCAGTCTATATACTCCATCCGTCCCATTTTCATAGTCCAGTATTCCTTTTTTGGACGTCCCAAAATGAAAGTCCACTTTCTAAAATAAGCAATAAGACTTGATAAAGTTACATTATTACCCTTTTTGTTTTAAGAAAAGTATTACTACTTACATCAATCAAATCACCTTTTGAGAGGGCAAAAATGAAAAATTGAACACTTTTTTTATCTAATCATTGTGTCCCCTTAAAAAATTGGAATCCCTAAATGGGACTATGAAAATGGGACGGAGGGAGTATTTGACTCTGTCATCAACTGAAGTCTCACACTCGGCAAAAAAATAAAAGAACTCAAGTCTGACAAAACCAAGTTCTACACATCTAATCTAATGGAGATGTCATATGACAATCTGTCTGAAGTAAATGTGGAAATGGGAGAGCCAACTCTTGTTCCTCCAGCTGAGGACACAAACAAGAAGGGTACTCTCTACTTCCTGTCCAACATTGACATCGAATTCCAGGCCAGGGTACGTACCGTTTATTGCTTTAACCCAAGTGATAAGGCGGTCGATGGCGGCGAGGTGGTGGGGGTGATAAAGAATGCCTTGTCGAAGGTCCTGGTTCATTACTACCCGGTGGCCGGCCGACTGGCCATGGACTCAGACGGGAGGCCGGTCGTGAATTGCACCGATGAAGGTGCTGTTTTTGTTGAGGCAAAAGCCGATTGTACTATTGAAGAGATAGGGAAAGATACGGTGGCCATGGAGAAGCTGGTCTATGACACTCCGGCTGCCAAGAACACACTTGAAGTCCCACCGCTGGCTGCACAGGTCAAACTTTTTTCTCGTATATTTCTCTTTCCGTCCGGAATTTCTTATCCATTTACGAGTTTGCATACTATTTTTCAATTGTTTATATCTTTCAATTTATAATATTTTTTATAATTTTGAAAATGTTGTTTAATAATACTCATCAAGAACTATCAAACAAGATCCATATTGAATATATATAATGTTATACATTAAAAGATATAATCAATTTTTTGAGACATTGTGAATAGTTAAAGTGGACAATAAATATGAGACGGACGGAGTAGCATTAACCCATCCTATACACACGATAATTGATACAAAAAATTGAAATAAAAAAGATTTTAAGAACTACAGATACATAGGTAAATAGATTTGATTGGTACCAAATTACCATAAGTAACAGGGTTTTTTCAAAATTTAATTAACATTAATGTTTGGACAATTGGATTCTAAAATAGTTAAAAACTAAATGTGTTTTGATATTTTCGATTAGGTCACTTGTCACATTTACGGGGCATTTCATGGAAAAAACCCATACAATAATTATGCAGTATTGATTTTTGTCGTTACTCAGCAAAATATTTTTACTATCAATATATGGAAAAAAAAAATAAGTTCCAATTTAACGACGATTGTATTCGGAAAAAATTACTCCTATCATTTTCCGTGACGAATTTTCCAGCATCAAATATTGAATTTTGGAGTTTTTTTTGTTAATTGATACTCCATAAGAGTTCAGTTACATTATATATGAAGTACAAACCCGAGACATTATATTAATTGTGAGGGTGCACAAGATCACCAAGCCTAATAATTTAACCAATACAAGAAATAATTAAGCCCGTTACAGGGTAAAAATAAAGAAAGGAAAAGCCCTACACCGTTTATTAGACCGAAGTCCGATTCCACTATCACCAAAGTTTTATAAATGGGTTTACTAAGAGATACAAAGATCTCACAAACACCCTAAGGTGTTTTCAACAAATTACAATCAACGAGAGGAAAAACCTCACCAAATTTGAGTGAACAAACCCTCCAAACTGCTACGGTGGAGAGCCCCCAAAACAGAGTCAAAACAGCCAAAAAAAAAAAAAAAAATTAGTCCCAAATATCGTCAACAAGCTGTTGTAAGTTGGAGCAAAGAAGATGGAAGCACTTGATCTTTTTCTTCCTTGCACTACTACAAAAAGGCATAGAGATCACGGTCTTTTGGTGTGATCTTTCACTTCTAATCTCGGTCAAAAAACCGTGATCTATCCTAGTGTGATTAAAAGTCATCATCTTTCAATCACGGTTCAGGACCGTGATGAAAACTCGTGAAAAACTGTGATTAAAACAAAAATAACCGTGATCTTTGACAACTAAACATCTCAATTTTTCCTAAAAACCGTGATTGTTTAGAGAGAAATCATCTCAGTTTTCACTAGTACCGTGATCTTTCCTTTACCTAAAAGATCTCAGTTTCATATAAAACCGTGATCAAATGTGTTCTGCCAAATAAAAAAATATATATTTCCCCACCATCATCTTCATTGAATAAAATATAAATTGCATCAAACAACACCAATCAAAATTGAATTAAGAAAAAATTCATATTAATCTTCCGAACTCACTTTTGTGGTCTTAAATTTAAATAAACATTAAGAATTGATTTTGTGCTCCCTCCATCCCTAAATGTTATTTCCCTATGAAAAAATATGTAATTTTCAAATCAAAACATAAAGGCTGTGTTCGTTTTGTTTTGTTTGTAGGGGTAATGAGTGGAGAGAGGAACAGGATAACAATTGGAGATGGAGGTAATGAGTGGAGAGACAGAGAGAGAGAAATGAGAGTAACAATTGAAAAAAGGAATAATGATCAATAAATTAAACCTTCTAAACGAACACAACCAAAGTATTTCCGCTCATAATTTTTTCAATTATCTCGCACCAAATTAAAGAACTAATCGAGATCTTAAAATTGTGCGACTAAACTTGAAAAATAACGTAGGGAAGTACTTATTTTTTTTATCTTGAAATCACACGTCTTTTCTTAAGGGACTTTCTACGGCCATGTTTGATAACACTTTTTGTTTTCTATTTTTTGGTTTCTCTTAAAATGAAATAACTGAGCATAAAAATCATATTTTTGCCACTGACACCGTACGGTGTCCAAGAATACACCGCGCGGTGCTTGTGCCGAAGCCGCACGGTGTCACTGTTTGAACAATTTTTCTTTTTTGTAAGCTTTTGCTCTCGGACCAGAGAAGGAAGAAGGATGTTTTCTTAGTGCAAAATCATAACTTTTCAAAAAAACCTTTTGAAAGGAATTATGATGTACCTCCATTGTGAGTAAATGTCGTGGAACGTATCGCAAACGTTCACGGCATTACTTCCAGAGACGAGAACAACCCGTGGGTTGTAAAATTTATTGAAAGGAACTTGGTTTTGCTGGGTTTAGGGGAGGTATAGAACCACCCTAAACCCGAAAACCCCCCTCAAGAACACCGACGTTGATTTTGAAATGAATCAGTATACCTTGAAACGGAACCGGTTGGATTGAAAATGGGTCTATAACCTTCGGGACTTATGGGACAAGGTTTTTGGATTGTTTTTTTTTTTTTTTTGAGAGAAAAGAAGTATAGTAATGGAGCTTTGACAGGAAAGAGTTTTTGCTGAGAGCTTTCGGTTGATTCGTGGGTGAGTTTTGTAGCCGTGGAAGTGTTTGACGGAGGAGAGTATATATAGGCAACGGGTGCCGTACTCTCCTTCCATTGTTCAGATTCATACACAAGAATGATGATTTTTTGCCATGTCACGCGATTGAATTGAGCTGTTGGGCAACCCAGGAATCGCGGTGATGGGACAAGGGCAGCACACGGTGTGCAAGGTGGTACCGCACGATGCAGCAAGGGAAGCCGTGCGGTGTCAAAAGGTTTTTGGGCCGTACGGTTCTAAGGAAGAAGCCGTATGGTTCAGGTGTTTGAGGTTTTGGCTTTTTGTTTGACCGGTTTGACCCGAGGGACCGTTTCGAGGTATATTTCGTGTTCTTTCATCATCGGGATGCACGAGTCGTCAAAATTGGGGTGTCTACACGTTGGTTAAGCTTTTTCCGTGATAAGCAGAAAATGTTTATGTCACCGTTGTGTGCGTTCTGTGACAACGTCGATATTTTGTCACCAAAGGGTGTCACCAAAGATGTTTATAAAGAACCCTAAATTTTTTAACCCCTAACCTGAGCCCCTTTCAATTAATCACAAAACTTCATTTTCAAGCTTATTAGCGGTAGAGAGAGAATCCCCCAAACAAATTTACTCTTTAAAGTTTGTCGTCTTAATGCCGAAAGTTCTTTGCAAGTCAATTCTCATGCCGGTAACATTTGGTTCCTATGGATTCGACCCCGAACTTCCGGTTTACTACAACCGACCTAGTCCTACGCTTTAGGAAAGCCTCTTTACTACACACGGAAAGGTCGCAAGTAAAAAGGGCCCGCCAACATGGAGGAGGAAGAAATAGATGTAGTGATAGTGATAGTGGAAAAGGGCCAGCCGGCGTCGGCCGCCGGGGAAGGCTGCACTGGGACTGGGGTGGGAGCTAGATCGCCAAAATCACCCAACGTATTTCTCCTGATCGAGAGAGAGCTTTGAGAGAGAGATCGAAAGAAAGAAAGAACTGGCTTCTCAGATCTGGATATTAGAAGCAAGTGAATTGTATTCACTGGCTTCTCAGTCGAAATAAAGCTCTTCAAAAAGCTCCCCCAAGTTTCGAACCAGCGCCTACGCTGTATAAGGTCGTTGGCACTGTTGCGTGCGCTACATCGCTTCTTTTGGCAGCCTACTTTGATCAAGTGAAAGCACCCTTTTTCACCTTTCAAAAATAGTGGAAGTTGAATGTAGAATTTGTAAGTGGAAGTAGTGCATCAAACAAAATTGCTTCCTTAAATTTTGAAAATTCTGAAAATGAAAACAAAAAACTGAAAGTAAAAGTATTACCAAGTGAGGTTGTTGAACAGTAGGTACTGAATGTAAGTGCGTTGAACAATAGACGAACAATAGACATTGAATGTAAGTGTGTTGAACATTAGGCATGCATCTACAAGTTGCATGTACTTGTTCTGGAATTACCTTTAAGGCATGCAAGAAACGGTCCCAAACATGAGACATTTGAAGCTTAGTGGTCCGATAAGCATGTTTTGAAAGGTTAGCGAAGCAACTTGGATTGCAACAATTTGTGGTGGAAGTGGATGCGCTGCTTTTACCTCTCACATTATAATTACTGGAAATGATATAGAGCATCCATTATGTGCTTTGATATGTGATTACTGGATCTGGATGCTAATGATCTATATGCGTGAGATCTACAAAATGTGGAGGGAAGCCAACAAGGCGACCGATTTATTAGCAAAGAATACTTTCATTTCAGTTGTTGTATTTTAAATATTTAAGTTCATGCTTCTTTTATGTTGTCGCAATTTCATAATATGATATTGTAGGAGTTAAATAACCCAAAACTTGTTCCCTTTAGTAATTTATATATTTACCCTATTTTTTAAAAAAAAAAAATATTGAGAGGAGTACGAAAAGATTCATGAGTTCGATAAAATACTACTTTTGTCCCAATATATTGTTTCCTTTTTAGGATTCTAACTTATTAAGAAAACATAATCATTGCAGTTGTCATAGTTTTTCTTTTATCCTTTTACCATTCAAAACATCATCATTGCACCTCGTTGCAGTGCCACTGACTTAAGAATTTTTTAGTTGTCTTTGTTCATTTTTTTAAATTTTTTTTTTCATTTGTTAATTTTACTTCCAATTTTTGGTAATTATAAGATCGTCTCGTCGAGAGAAATCGGAATTGGGTAAAATTATGACTTTTACCCGAATATTTTGGTATATCCAAGAAAAGACAGCTCAAGCCGGCTTAAGGTAAAATTTATAATTTTCTATTCCGATTCCACTCTTCGAGACATGATGCTATAATTACCAAAAGTTTGACGCAAAACTAACAGACACAAAAAAAAAAAATTTGAATGAAGACAAAATCAAAAAATCCTTAAGTCGGTGGCAATGGAACAGACTCAAATTAATTTCAAAAAGTAAGGGTAAAAATATAAATTCACAACTTTTTTGCCTAATAAATTTTCTTGCAGTAGTTTTTTGAAAGTTTGTTCCAAAATGTATTACTGACCATTTTATAAGCCTCTTTCACTATGTTCGGTTTGGATTTTGGATTTGAAATTTGTGTTTTGAGTGGCCAGAGAAAGGAAATTAATAATTGAAAATAGGGGATAATAATTAGAGAGAAATGAAAATAAAAATTGAAAATAGGGTTAATAATTGGAGGAAAATAGGGATAATTTTTTAGTAATAATTTAAAATCTAAGTCTTAAGACCCAAACCGAACAAGGTATTTGACTGTGCTTGTGAACAACGTGATACAGCTGAGAGGGGCGTAATTATTCAATGGTCCTGGCATCAGCACGTGGTGTTATAATACTATTTTCACCATATATGTTGGAAATTGATATTGGTACTCTCTTTTTTTGTATATATTAGGTGAAATTATTAAACCACCCTTAGATTTTGAAAGAAAGAGAAAAATGCAATTATAAAGTACAAGGGTAATTTAGTAACTTTACCTAATAGAGACAAAAATAGGGAGTGTCAATATCAATTTTCTATATTTTTGTTAGATCCAAACACTTATTATTGCATTCATAATAACATGTGGTGAGGAAGAGTGTTGGAGAGCTATACCTGCCAATGCCTAAGACCATCTAATAAATTTTCGCAACATGCTAAATTTACCACACCACCAAGCTAAATTTTCTCAGTCATCTTAGATTTTTTTCTTTTATGCTAAATTTTTTTCTTTTGGTGTTTTGTTCTGTTTTTTTTTTTAACTATCAGGTTTGGTGTTTTGTTCTGTTTTGTTAATGCTAAATTAGAAACTAGATGGATTCTTTTATTATTGTTGTTGTTGTTGTTGTTGTTGTTGTTGTTGTTGAAATGGTAGAGAGGCTCTAATCATAGCGGAAGCGTTACAAATACACGCACACATACACAAGAATTTTACGTAGTTCCCCAAAATCAGGTACGTCCACGGGAGGAGAGTATTTCACTATATGGGGTAGA
>JAXBDA010003144.1:0-36769 GCA_036023075.1 Gaultheria prostrata | reverse complement strand
TTCTTCCCAGTGAGAGCATTCCATTCTCTGGACCATTCTTGGGGCTGCCATAGACTAGTCTAAGTGCTGTCACCTGCCTTAGTCTCTTCTGTACACTCCTGCTCTGTTCTTCACCCTTCCTCTTGATACTCTATTCCCTTTTCTGTTGTTTATCTATTAATCATTCTTACCTCTCCAACTCATCCATCATAGAACCTATCCTACACTCGTGAAACCATTTCAATCCCCAATAACACCTTACAAACATATTTTCATGCCTCACAGGCAACTCCTTAGAATCACAATTTTACGCCACCCATAATATGTCACATCTAGCACAAATACAAATACAACGCCACTAAGGCAATAATCACACCACTAAGGTCACGCCATCAAGGCAAAATCTGTAACGCCACTAAGGCCACATTACACGCCACTGAGGCCACATTATACGCCACTAAGGTAATATTCTGCCACATAAGCTAAGATTCATGCCACCAAGGCTATATATCACGCCACAAAAGCAACGCCACTAAAGCTGTATTATAACTCAACAACTCTAAACCCCACGAGCATAATCGACAAGTTGACACAATATCAAAACCTTCCACAAAGATAAATTGATTAGTACACCCACAACTATTACCAATCGACCAAAACAGAGGTACAAAAACATATTAGGCTTGAACCAAGCAAAAATAAAACAATATCCAAACAACCAATCATTTCCGATATAGCATAATGTAACTAAAATGTGCAGCAGTACCATAGGCTTGATCACACCTGATAAGTTCCAGACTGTGGTAGCCGCTACACCCAAGATACCTTTTATATCTCTCAATATAAGAAGTAAATAAAGTCTAAATCATGTGGAAGGTAATCTCAAAATTAATTAGCTTGGCCCCAACAAATCTAACAAAGTTGTACTCAAAACTAATCAAAACTCATTGAACAGTCAAGTGAACTAACCAGCATCATCTACTCATGTGGGACCTCTCTCCGAACTCACAAGTATACCGTCCTTGTTCAAGCGTTAAAATTGCACCATCAGAGCAAAATCACAACAAACTAGCCCACAAAAATATATACTCCAGAAGTAATCACACACTACTATAGTAGCTAGAACTTCAAACTTAAATTAAGTCATTTTATTCCCCAGATTTTTTCTCCTCCACCTCTAAAGCATTTTTTTTCCCCTCCTTTCTCTCAAAGGCACTTAAAAGACTATTATGACCATAAGGATGCGATAAAAGCAAAAATAGCTTGGTATTTGCTCAACCTTAGAATTGGCCCAAGATGAATAGAGTACTGTATACCACAACAAATATAATTCATGTAACACATGGTTCTTTTCTAACCATATATACTCTCTGTTTTAACCTTGAAACTCATTTCCATTACTCTGTCAACCTCTCTCACCCTTCCATATTTATCAAATAAATTAACAACCAACTCACCTGTATAAGCAAATAAATTTATCATCCTACTCAATTACCTGTAAATTTACCGGAGCACGGTTACTCATTTTTCACTTACCCACATGATAATATCAAAGTGTAATCCTTGAATGGTCTACAGAATCATAAAACCTAAGCTCTGATACCAACTGTAACAACCCGAATCCACAAACACCACGAAAGTAACTGAGAAATTAATCAATCCCACTTCCTTCCATACTTACATAGTTTTTTGTATACATTTCCCTTTTGCTTATCGGTTGTCACCGTTAAACAAGTAGATCTCGCCATCGCGAATAATTTATTAAAATCTCATTTGCATCGAACACCATCTCGCCGTTAATCGGTTGACCCATGGCTTCCTAGCTCCCAGCCTTACGCACACGACTCTCTTTTTTCCTCCCTGTAAATCCTCTCCCCCTTCCTGTTTGTATTCCCTTCCCTTTTCGTAAATATCCCTACCCCCCCCAGGTGAAAGTCCCAAAATAGTTGACACCTGTCCTTTCTTTACTTTGCTCTCCCTCAAGTCCAAAAACACATGCACACTACTCTACACCACACCCACACTAGCAGTTCACGATCACATTTCTCACACAATGTACCCACGTATGTCGACCCCCATGCATTTCTAATATTTTCGTGCACTGCTAGCCCCTTCAATTTTTCTTCTCTTTAATATACCACCTCAAAATTTAGTAGATAGCTTTATTTTTTTGTACCCTGACCTCAAAAATATTAGTAACAAATATCCAAATATTCTTTTTAATGATGAGACGTCACAATTTTAGTACCATTCAAAGCATGCAGGAACGGGGTTATCTGATGTGCAAATTTTGTCGCAAAACTCATAAAACAAGCTATTCTGTGGAAATTAAAAATACGTACGTAGAACCTTTTTACCACCTCAAGTTTATTTAAGGACTAGGGGAGGGTGCTGTGCACGTAGGTGTTATGCACCCTTCGACCATCTGATCATGTTTTGGATGATCCGGATGCATTCGGCAATTTTAATTTAATTTTGATTTATTTTTACCCGTAAAAAATCAAAACACATCCTAGCAGTCCAAAACATGATCGGGCCGAGAGGTGCACAACACAGTGCATAGAACCTAGGTGCACAGTACCCACCCCGTTTCCAAGCAATCCAAAACATGATCGGATGGGCAAGGGGTGCACAACACAGTGCATAACACCTGTGTCTTGAAGTTTTACATTGCACAATACCCACTATTCTACTTGGCTTGTTCTCTCCACTTGCACATAACATTATTTAGAGCCTATTCCACTAACTCAAAAAAGCCAAAAAACCAGCTTATTTCTAAAATCGAGGCAGTCACTCTCTCACTATACATCACATAAAAAGCCGTAAAAAGCCAATAAGCCAATAAGCTGGCTTAATGGAACACACCCTACTATGATCTTTTGTAATTTTTACTTAGTTGTGATGTTTTCACACATCTTAGAGTGAGGAAAATGTTAACCATAGTTCATGAGCGATGGATAATATGTAAAAAGTATATCGATGTTAGAAAAAAGTGCGTTGATATACATGAAATGTGTATTGCAATTTAAATTCGTTCGGTATTATATGCATGTTAGAGCATCTTCAACAGTTGGGTTTCTATTTGGATAGCTACTGCTATAAGCTTGTAATATAAGTAACAATAAATAGTGCTAAATTAATATGATATAGCAAGTTACTCTGATGGTGCAAAAGCTATTTTTTTTGGGAAAATAACAATTTAAATTGTTATTTGTAGGTCCAGTGATGAGAGAAATAAACACAATGAGGCATGTTAAATTATAATCATAGCTATGTCTTGTGCTATGTATAACACAACATAAAGCTATAGGTAAATATAAGACATATTTACCCCACCACTGAGGAAGTGAATTTAGAGTTTAATGCTGTAAAACCCGTAATACATATAGCTTGTCATTGGAGATGTTCTTATGCAGCTGGGCGGTGGTTAACAATATCCTTGGAGCATGTTTGGCTGGGGGATTTACCCCTGAATTTGCCACTCCCTGGACATGTAATCATGGTCCCACCTCCTACTCCGATCTTTGGGAGTGAAAAAACACAAGGTTGATTTGTCAAGAGGAGTTACTGTTGGCATTGCAAATCCACCCTAGGTGGATTTGCGAAGCCTGGCTTTACCCCTGTTGTTGGTAAATTAAGGGGTAGCCGGAGATGATTTTGTTAATAATACCCCTCATTTGTACGTGTTAGGCCGTTAATAAAACACCCATATTGATACCCGATTGAGCTGATTTTTCACTTGGACGTTCAAAATATAAAATAAACATAGTTGAATAAAAATTAGCACAATCGGATTCTAAAAACCGGTACAAGTATTTTGCAAATGTGTTAGCCTTGTAGGGTGTATACCTAAAACCAAACCAAACCAAACCAAACCAAACCGAGCCTTATGTCCCAAATCAATTGGGGGTCGGCTACATGAATCTTTTTCCTTCACTGAGCTCTGTCAAGTGTTGTTTGCTCACTTAGCCCTAGTAGACTTAAATCTTTGCGCATTACCGCATCTAATGTCAATTTGGGTCTTCCCCTCCTCGGAACGTTACAACTCAAAGCTATGCTATCCGCTCTCTTAACTACTGCATCTACTAGTCTCCGATAGACATGCCTAAACCACCTAAGCCTATTTTCCCTCAACTTCTCCTCTATAGGTACTACACCTACCATCTCGCGGACTGTTTCATTTCTAATCCTATCTCGTTTATTCTTATCACACATCCACCTCGACATTCTCATTCCCGCTACACTTATCTTGTTCGCTTGCTGTTTCTTAATAGGGCAGCATTCTGTCCCGTAAAGCATCGCTGGTCTTATTGCAGTTCTATAGAATTTACCCTTCAATTTTGTGGGTACCCTCTTATCACACAATACACCAGTAGCGCTTCTCCACTTGAGCCACCACACTTGGATCCTATAGGTCACATCCTCTGCAATTTCTCTATCTTGACTAATAATAGAGTCTAAATACTTGAAATTGTCACTCTTTGGTATATCCTGGTCTTCAATCATCACTCTTTCGTCGGACGCACTACTGGTACTACTAAACTTGCAAATCATATACTCAGTCTTACTCCTACTTATCCGAAAGCCCCTAGACTTTAGTGCATCCCGCCAAATTGCTAATTTAGTATTAACATCGTTAGCAGTTTCATCTACAAGGACAATATCATCTGCAAACAACATACACCATGGGATATCCTCTTGAATCTGTCTAGTGAATTCATCCATAACTAAAGCGAAAAAGGTACGGACTTAAGGCTGACCCTTGGTGCAATCCTATTGTGATGGGAAATTCACTTGTTTTCCCTGCTGGTGATCTAATGGCAGTGACGGCACCTTCATACATGTCTCTAACCACATTGATATACCCTTTGGGTCATTCCCTTTATGTCTAGAACCCACCATATAATGTCTCTAGACACCCCATCATAAGCCTTCTCTAGGTCTATGAAAACCATATGAAGATCCTTCTTCGTTGACCTGTGTTTTACTACCACTATTCTTAGTAAGTAAATAGCTTCCATGGTCGATCTCACAGACATGAACCCAAACTGTTTCTCCGACACCATAGTCACGATCCTCAATCAATGCTCAATGACTATTTCCCACAACTTCATCGTATGACTCATCAACTTAACACCTCTATAGTTGTTGCAACTTTGAATATCCCATTTATTATTGTAGATAGGTACTAAGGTACTCTTCCTCCATTTGTCTGGCATCCTCCTAGATAAAATAATCTTGTTGAACAACTTTGTCAACCAAGTCACTTGTAGGGTGTATACCACAAAAAAAAAAAAAACATTACATAACTTTTGAATTAAATTGAAAAATATTACTAGGTACAATTAATTTTAATTTTTTATTTTTTTTTATCTTTTGTTAGTTTTGTGTCTATTTTTGTTGTTAAACATTCGTAAAAATATTAGTACTAATTTTTCTCTAATTTTTTTCATGGAAAGATTATTTTTTTAACATCTAATACAGTATAAATATATTTATGTATTTATTGCATATTTATTCTAATTATTATGTATTTATTTTAATTATAATGAAATTAGTAAACTGGGGGCAATTCAGTTACTTGCCCTCTTACCCTATCATATCCACTCTCCAAATCCCTCATCTTAAAAAATCATCCAAAAACCTCATTATAAATCGACCATTCTTAGGAGGTGGGCCCACCCTCATTACAAATCCACCCTCAAATCCTTCCTCATTATAAATCCACCTAAAATCAAATCCATTATCCAAACGCCCCGTTAAAGTAAAACCAACACTCATGGTGGTATTTGTTTGTTTATCATAAATGAGAGTGCAGAGGCATTGTTGTAAAACGAAAAATAGCGGAGGGATATTTTAAGAGGAGGATCCTTCTATTGTCAGCCGCAAGAAGAAGATGAAAAAAACACACACCTAGTTTACTAATTTTAGAATTTTCAATTTTCTATACACTTTTCACACACTTCAATATATACTTTTTAAAACATTAACGACTTTTACAAGATAAATTGATAAAAGGAATGTATATGTTATTTGAGAAGAATCGAGGGGTATCAATGTACTTTACAGTATATCTGAAATAACTGCAGAGATAAACTCTGAATCGGAGGGAGCCAAATCGGGAGCAAATAAAAATGGCGTCGGTGGTGAAGAACGCGTTGAAGGCGATCAGGGAAAGAGGACTCGGAAGCTTCATAAGGGAGCTCGGAGACGAAGGATATGCGTACGTTAACCTTCTTTGTGATTTTATTTGGCTTTTCCCCGCTGTAGGATGTTTGATTGGAAAGGAGATCATAGTCTAAATTTCATGAAGCTTCTTGGCTTGAAATTGCAACCTAATTCCGCGTTTTATTTACAAGTCCTTGTTCCCCCTAATTAATTGTACGCAATGTTGTGTGATTGATTGACTTATTTGAGTGTATGGTTGTCTAGGGTTTGCAAACAATGTATCAAGTAGGTTGTTTATTTACTAATTTGAGCATCCAATACTAATTATTAAAGACGGGTCCATGTTGAAGGAAAATTTCAAGAAAAAAAATGATGAATTAAGACCATTGAATCTGATGGATGAGTACAATTGAGGTAGACTGTTTTCGTTCACATATGGTCCTTGCTTGTTTATCTTCATTTTTTTCGTTGAACCTATTTGGGAAGCTTACATTTTTTAATCCCTACATATTTTTTTTACACGGTGGTTCGTCTTTTTTAATTTTTTCCCCAGTTAGATTAACTAGCTTGCTCATAACAACTGATTTTTCATTTTATTCTTTATGTTGCAGGAAATGCTTATTCGATGGAAACCTTCTGTAAGTATCGATGTCTTACTCATACTCGGTTGACCTTTACTTGTAGAAACTTTTAGTGTAAAAGCATGATTGAGCAAAACTGAGTGAACAAGTGGTTGTATGCTGGTGGCCATTATAGGAACTTTGAAAAAAGCTCTCAATATTTCAGTGCTGTAGTCACCCTTTAAATTGCATCCTCGTGTTCTCTGTGGTTTGTTTTTTGACAAAAATTGTTAGTTGGAAACTTCTCTCTCAATCGTAATCTCTAATTTGATTTTAGTATCGTTGAAGATTAAATTACATCTTACAAAATTGATTGTTAGATGCAGCAAAAAAGTGGAACCTTATATGCAGAGGTTGTGGCTCCTATGTTCCGTTAGCTAATCTATCATTACATAGTTGGAATGTGATGGTCCCGCAGAACTGTTTATTGTTAATTGTGACTAAAAGTAGTTTAAATTTAATCATATCTGTTTTGAGTTGTCTATACTATGATCCTTTGTTCAGAATGAAAAATTAGAATGACTTCCCACAGGCAAACTGATGCGATCTTACTTGGGATTTTTGAACATGACCGTCTACTTTACCTGTGTCATTGTATGACTAGTTACAGTGTGTTGCTTGTCCAAAGATGAGTTGGTTGAATACTTGAATCTCAAGTCTACTTAGTTATGTTGTGAACTAGTTTTGGCTAGTTCTGGTCCATCAGTTCCTTGATACTCGAGAGATTTCGTATTATTTGGATACTGTTTTTACTTTGGAGATTAAGTGGTATTTAGGCAAATTAACAAAAACATTTATGCGGAAAATGGGAGCTGTAGTATGCAAACTTGACTTCTTTGGCATACTCAATAGGTACATCCGTACATGTTCAGCTAGGCATCTCGGGCATGTTATCTCTAGACTCTATCCTACTGGTATACTTGAAGTCCATAAACTATAGGTGGAGTGCCAGCCTTTACGGGTTTGATATTTGCACTGTCCTTGATATCCCATATAGCTACTCGCACAGTTGACACATCTCCAAGAGTCCAGGCAGCATGGCTGCTTGTTTCATCCTGAGCAAAAAAAAAAAAAAAGGCTAGTGTGACACAACTCAATAGTATAATTATTTTGATATTTCTGGGTCATTGGCATAAAAAAATCTTAGCACTATTTAAATCTTATTCCATCCTGACACGTGCATCTGTAGACCTATGCAACATCTAGGTTTTTACCCCATTCAGACTTGAAGGCAGTTAGTGCAAAAGCCATATGGTAGGAGCTGTTATTGCTGTTCTTTATAACTAAAAAAATTAGTTGAAATGTAGAACATGACCTCATAAGGCTGAAAAAATACAATTTCTTTTGTGTGAAATGTCGAACCCTCTCTCTCTGTCTCCTAGTAGTTTCTTTTCTCACATAAAGAGGATCAAACATGAGTTTTCGATTACTTAACGTGACTAGATAATGTCTCCCTACTTTTTCCTTTCTTGGTTTGCTGATATGCAGAAGCTGTTATTCACTCTTGTTCTGAATCAGGCAAACCAAGATCCACAACATAGGTGCAACGCTTGTGGGTGTTGATAAATTTGGCAATAAATATTATCAAAAACTTGGAGACACTCAATATGGTAAGTGTGCTCTCTCTTTTTTACTTGACTTTAGTTTTGGTTTATGTTTGCCTCTGGTGTTAATATTTACAACATGTAGATGATAAAAAATCCTTAATGACATCCCTGACATGTCCCTCAATGTATTGTTGATTAAGCTTGTCCCAAGTGTTCTATGATCAACAACAAATCTCTGTTGTTTGTCAATATTCTAAATTCTTTTTTTTTCCCCCATGAATTATTTGAAAATTAATTATGCATGTACATTTATTTTCTAGCAGTATATTTTAATTTGTTCTGTAGATGGTTTTAGCTTTAAGGTTCAGCCTTTCACTTTATTGATAAACTTATCACATTGGCATTGCCACTGTAATTTATTGGTGTGTCTTTCCCGTTTATATTGTTTGACAATAAGTTGTGAATATACTAGAGCGGTAGAGCCCTTGTTGAAATTGGTCCAATCTGACTCTCTCTCTCTGAAATGGGCTCACACTGATTGGTTGGGGGTTTGCAGCAGTCCTTCTGGCTAATACATTGCCTGCCTATTTCTTTAGGCAGTGCTATTGGTAGTATGCGGAAGACGATTATTGTCGGTAGGTTTGAACTGAAGAAAAGTTGTACTTTTGTTGGATGTATTGGCTTGTAGGCAGACATAGGTGGGTGGAATATGCATCGAAGGGCCGCTACAATGCTTCACAGGTGCCCCCGGAATGGCATGGTTGGCTTCACTTCATCACTGATCACACAGGAGATGAGGTTTGTCCTTTATTCCTTGCCTGCTATATTAATTGTAGCCGTAGGTGTTTGCAAATGCTGGTTACTAAACAAATCCACTTCTTGCAGCTTCTGATGCTGAAGCCAAAGAGGTATGGTGCGGAACACAAGGAGAACTTATCTGGAGAGGGGGATGAGTACATCTATCATTCCAAAGGACACAGCCTGAATCCTGGACAGAGAGACTGGACCAGATATCGCCCTTGGGAGCCTGCAACCAAGGCCTAACTGTTTCATTCTTCAAATTGAGCTCCCAAAGAGATGGGAAATTATTCGCATACTTTTGCTCCTGTTTTTCCATAAATAAAAGCGTTTCTAATATGCAGCAGTTTGTTACATTGCGGTCACTTGGGTAAAACAACTGTGGATTCGTTATTGTTCGGTCCATGGCTGGTTCCTCATGCTCGCCATTTGTATTTTGTTGTTTTGACTTCCAAACGTCCAAGGGAGTTTCCTTAGCTGTTTCTCTACCTTATTATATCAAAGTTGTTTGTCCTGTAGTTGAGTTCGACGCATAAAGATGCATTGTGATGATCTTCCAAAGGTCTCTTTAACGATAGAAATGTGAGTTGGTTCTCTTATCTGGAATTTGGGGTCCCTGTAGCGCAGAGAGGCTAGTCCGGTTCTCTTGCCGGTAAGAGTGGATTTTAGTGTATTTAAAATCCGGGCGACTGATTGTTTAAAATCTGGGCGACTGATTGTTGAGATGGACGGCTGTGATAGGGCGCAACACCTTATAGAGCGGAGAGGGCGCTACAGGACCCGTTACTGTCTTATGTGATAGTCTAATTGGGATTTAGGATTAGTTTCCATCCATGTCTGGGTTAGGTTCCCAAAACAGTTCTTAAAACTATAAAAATAAAAGAAATGTAAATAAATGGAGAAGTGGACACCGAACCAGGTCGTAAAGTCCTGATTAAGATTTACTAGTAGATAGGTTGCGCGCAAGGCGCACAAAGTTAGGCCCAATACAATTGTTATTGTTAGTTCTCAATAACAGTTTTTTGATGTGCAAACTAGAACACGTTAAATTTGAATTAAGATTTAAAGAAAAAGGAGTTATATTAACTTCATTAGATATTACAATAATTCAATACGGATTTTGGTTGAATGACAATTTGAACAAAAAGGAGGCCAAGTAAGTGGGAACAACCAATCCGACTAAAAATCAATTACCGCTAACCAAAATAACTATAAATACCAAAGAACATAAATAAGCAAAGTTACTATAGGAACATCTTTAGCAGATCTCTCAAATACCGCATCATCACTCAAATATCATAGTAGTACTATCATCACTCAAATATCATAGTAGTACTACTTTTAGTTCTGCTTCTCATCCTGTCTTATTTGTATTGGAAATTTACATACACCTTCCGTCTCATTTTGATAATTCTCAAAGAAAATACGTGTAATTTTTGGATAGAAAAATTAAAGTATTTCTGCAATGATTTATCGATTTTATTCGTATCAAATTGAAGATCCCGATTAATTATTTAATTAGGTGAGAAAAAGTTCAAAAAATATTAGCGGAACTACACTTTTTTTTTAATCCCAAAATTGCACATTCTTTTCTAGGGGATTATAATTTTAGAACGGAGGGAGTATTTGCGTTTCGATATTTTTTTATACTACATCAAATGTGCTGATGAAAAGAATGTACAAGTCGAACCCAACATGTAATTTTTTTTGTATCCTTAATGGGTGCAATAGTGCACCCCTTAACAAAATCCAAAATAAAATTAGGAAAAAGACAGAGACAAAGCTCTAAGTTTTTTTTTTTTCCCCATCCGCCAAATTTACTCTTAGTGGCCCATATGCAAAGCTAGCTCTCTCCTCTCTGACACGTGGAGATACAAGAAAAAGGGCAACAACAGAATTGGAAGTTCAAAAGGATCCTTGGTTTTCATGTTATTTACATAAGAACCTGACAGAGAAACAAAGACGAAAAGGATAATGAAGTAATTTCAGTGAGGACCATGGACCAAGTTTCTTTCGTCCAAGCTCTCCCTCTTTATATATTGTAATGTAATGGATTTGAAACGAGTAAATTAAATCAGAGTAATTTTTAAAACCAACCCATGATATCGTCATCATGAATTAAGTTCTCATCCCCAAATTGTATGAGCTACTTTTACCCTTGATCCCCAGGAAATGGTGATTTACTAATTGATTGATTTCTTTTTTATTTTATTTTGGTCATTTGTCATTCCTAATATATTACATGGGGAGGGGGAAACATAATTCGATCTTGGAATACAGTATAAGACATCAAAAAGCTCTATCGCATGAGCAGATAAGCTAGCCACCACTTGCGTTACTTGATTGATTCAAAGCCCCTTGTAGCATACAGGTAAGCTGGATTCCAAGTCTTGTCGACTACTGAGAAGGAAGGTCAAAAGTCTAACAAACTGCCCTTGTAGCATTCGAAATATCTTATACTCCTTGCGTCCCAATTTGCTTGCCCCTTTTGGAGAAATGAGTTTTTAAGGGGTGTGAAAGCTTTGTATTGTCTTTTCTGTTTTGCCCCTAAGTCCAGTCAATAATTACTGTGACCAATTTTGTGGGGCTACTTTGTTATATGAAACTCAAAACATATGCAATATGGATCTTGTTAAATAGATATCAATTAGTTTTATTGTACAAAGCTTTCAAAATCATAAGAACTGTTATAAAATATAAGATAACGGACAAGCCAATTGAGATGAAAAATGTACATTTTAAGGGTAAAACTGGAAAGTGACATTGTTTTGATGGATGCTTTTAGAAATATGACAAATATTTTGGGATATCCCAAAATGGAAAGAAAGACCAGTAATTTGGGAAGGAGGGAGTAGTATTTGCCGGCAAAGACGGGAGGGACCCCCTGTCTTTGAAAACACTAGTCTTATTCTATTGTGTTACGTACAATGTCTCGTGCTAGCTCATTTCAAAACTGTCTATTTATGCCTCACGAGATTCTTAAAAAATTTAACTGGATTTGATCTCACGTTGAATACATGCGTTCACATATTTTACTTTAAGAAATGTACAATAGAGGATTGTATTTTTAAAATGTGGCCCTCCTTAGAAAAATAATCTCAACTTTCTTTTAGATGGCAAACAATAGATTTATGTAGCCTTATACCCGGACATGTGTAATCAATGGCCTTGCTTACTTAACAATTGTTCACTTTGTAAGACACGTCTCTCCATTTACCTAACATTTTCAAGAGTTAGAATTAATTTTCTTCCACCCCTCACTGTTGTTTAGATAAATTAGGTGCGAGTGCAATGTTCATATATTTTCTACTATTAAAGAAGTGGCAAACATCAAGAAGAGCCTTAATGATTTAGGCATAACACAATTGATGTATGGTATTTCTTCTATTCAAATTAACCATATATTGAGGTTAAATTTGTTTTTCCAAATGGTTTGAATATCTCTATAATTAGATCAAACAACTTAAATTAATCCATGGTGTTCCTCTTAGATATCATAGGATACGTCATCATGTCTTAGTAATATTTTTATACAAAAAGAATTCCAGGAGTAAAATATGTATCGTTTTTCACTGTAAATTTTTATGGGGTAATTCCAATTTTTTACACTACTTATGTTGTTTCTTTTTTATAATCCAATTTTGTTGATTCACCTAATTGACGTGGTCGTGGAGCCTAGTAGTAGGAGTATTATGTTAGCCCGTCTGCTTCAAAATCAAAGCGCTTTTAATAGTACTTTCTGCTGCCTCTGTCTAATCGCCTAGATCTCCACACGGACTAGGAGTAGTACTAGACTACTAGTATATTTTTTTTATTGGGTTACTATATTCACGTTCCAATCCCCGGCCGTAAACAACCACCCCCAGATCTCTGACCCCCATTCATTCTCGTTTTCCTTTTCCCACTCTCTCTCTCTCTCTCTCCCCTCCCCAATCTATAAAGTGGAGTATAAACCTTTCGATCGAGTTTGAACAAAAACACGTCAAGGCCCATCACTTCACTCCTCCCAAATTCTTCAGATAACCAGTAATTTGAACCCTTTTCTCACCTTCTTCTGAAATCATACTCAATCCGTTTCTGAAAAGTGGCCTCCGGGTCATCCGATCACCACCAACCCACACTCTCTTCCCTCGGAAAGGTTTCTTTGTTATTACAGTAGTAACTAGTAGTAGTAGTAGTAGTACTGAATTTTGTATCGAATTAAGCGTATTATGCATATAATATAACAAATTCGGCAGAAAAAATGATGATTTTTTTTGGTTGGTTTTTGTCGTTTTAATTGGGGCGGGAAGATGTCAGGGGAGATCGACGGTGAGCGACAGCCGCTTATTAACGGGGAGCAACATTTCGAAAGCTACTCTGTTCTCGCCGCAGTCCTCCCGTGAGTATAGCATTGGAGTACTTGGTACATACGTACGCACGTGGTTATTGATTTTTAGCTTACCATATTTTGCTTGCTTGTATGAGTAATTTATGGAGTAATAATTAGTGTCTGTGCTTATCATCCAATACGAAACTTATAGGGTACTTATTATAATCTATGGAGTAATTCATGACTACTTTGCTACTGATTAAAATTTTATGGAAACTTTATCATGCTAAAGTTTCATCAGGTTTGAGCCTATCATTCAATACAAACGCATTGCATAGAGGGCAGGCCCGAGGTTGAGTACTAATTAGTGTCTATGCCTGACAAGATTGAATTGCTTATGTGGATTACAAGTTTCGGGCTTGATATTTTGAGCTGAATTTATTTATATTTTACGAGTTTAGGTATCATATTTCTGTAGCCATCGAATTGAAATTATCCATCTAGTTTCTGTGTTCAAGATTTATTGATTGACTCAATGATTTCAGATTTCTATTCCCGGCTCTTGGAGGATTTCTGTACGGCTATGATATTGGTTCCACGTCTTGTGCTACAATATCTATAGAGGTATGCTTTAATTCAGGTTGTCAATCCTAGACGGATCATTATTCATGATAGGATTCTTGTAGCCAAAGGCTTCATTGAGTTGTCTTGAGCTGCTACATTTTACAAATTGGCTTTGATTTCTTGGTCTGTTTCCATTTTTCATGGTTTAAGAGTTCAAACATCCTCTGGTATTCTCCATGAAAGGAAATTTCTAGGAATTCCATTGAGTTGTTGCTTTTTAAACAGACTTGTGGCAATAGCTCTTCAAATGTGTAATCGGTTAACCTTTCTTGAATTCGCTCTTGATGCAACGGACCCATTTAAATTTGGGAATTCAATAGAAAGTTGAACATTTCCTTGATTTTTTTTTGAAGTGATGAACCTTTTGAAAGTACTTTGATTTAATAATGTTTTATTGCTATTGGAAAGCTATAAACTTTTTCTGTTGATAGTGGGGATTATGTTATGAATCAATTTTAAAAAGTCAGGGAAAGCATAATCATAAAATTCCTGGTTGAGTTTTTGGTTACACTTCCATGTGCAATTTTATTGCCAGATTTCAATGAGAGGCTATTACGTGCACGTGGTAATCAAGTAGGTGGTGATATTTGAGCCCCATACTTTGGTTCCTTTTGTACCATGGTAACTGACCAAATTCTCTAAAAGTTTGAATTGTCAAAAGAGGGTGCAGAAATATGTATCAGTTATCATCTATTAAAACTTCAATAACCTAAAGTTTCCTCTTCTCTGCAGTCAGCTACATTAAGCGGGATTACATGGTACAACTTGTCTTCTGTGGAAATTGGTCTCGTAGTAAGATTACATCTCTTTGTCTTGTTACACCTTGATTCTCATGAATAGAAGCTTTATTTCCTAACGCTATGCTCTGAGAGTTGTGTACATGCTTGCTTTGCTTTCTGATTACTCAAGCAAAATAATATCTCACCCTCACATGTTTTTTTGTTTTTGGATTTCTGGCTTCTGCCTTTTGCAGACTAGTGGCTCCTTGTATGGGGCATTGATTGGCTCTATCTTGGCTTTCACTGTTGCTGATTTTCTAGGTTACCTTTTCTTCAAGTTTGTGGGATAAGAGATTAAATCATCATATTTTCTTGGTGAAGTTTTAGTGACAAATGTGGATTTTTTGTTATTAAAGGAAGAAGAAGAGAGCTGATGGTGGCTGCAATATTGTATCTTGTTGGAGCTTTGGTTACAGCACTGGCACCTGACTTTGTTGTTATGGTGATTGGGCGTATTGTCTTTGGTATAGGAATTGGATTGGTAATTTCCCTTGTAACCTTGTGCTATTATAGGATTGTTCAGTTCTCTTTATTTTGTAGTTCATTGCCATACACTATGTACGTTACACTGACAATGTATGTATCATATACCTACAAGCTACGGTCTTAAACTTACTGATCCTTCCTCAGGGTTTTTAATGTTTGAAACCCCAAATCCTTTGAGTAACTAGTTTGTAAATGCTGAGTACTACTGTATGTCTGTATCCGCTTCTTTAGTATATATAAGCAAATGAATGTGAACTATTTCTCACACTTTCTCAGAATGAATAATATTTAGTTGTTGGTCGAAATGAGTAATTTGATTTTCTTTCCATTGGAAGGAGTTCTTGCCACCGTATCCCTCAGTGCCGTGTTCTATTTTTTGAAGAATGCATTGGCATGTTCGTATTATTTGCATTGGTGTTCATGTCTGCATTGGTTGAACAGAAAACATCAGACTTCGTATTTGTTTCTCCAATCTAAAAGTACACATTTTCCCTCACAATTTGAAGAATATACCAGTATAGTAGACCTGCTGACCAAATGAAAACACAAACAGATGGAGTACAATTCAGTTTCTGACAAGTGATGAACTGATGATTGAACAGTTGATGCATTTTAGAGATGAGAGTTTTAATCTTTTTTCTATAGTTCTTTGTTTCCACCCAAGAGCAAAGCTCATTGTTTCCTTTCCTTATGATACAGGCAATGCATGCTGCTCCAATGTACATTTCTGAGACAGCTCCAAGTCAGATACGAGGTCGACTAATTTCTCTGAAAGAGTTTTTTATAGTCCTTGGGATGGTTGTAAGTACTGCCAACTAACTGTATCATATACAATTTCGTTCAAGTTATGCTGTTGGAGTTATTGTATAAGAACTGGTTTGGTTTTCCTCTTCTGCTATCGTTGCCAACATGTGTAGTTTGTTTTTCTACGTCCTGTATATCTTGTCATAAAACTTGTGATTTCTGAAGTGCTGGGATCTCTTTTAGGCAGGTTATACATTTGGCAGCCTTTTGGTTGATATGGTTTCTGGTTGGCGCTACATGTATGGTGCTAGTACCCCTGTAGCAGTAATTATGGGAATTGGGATGTGGTGGCTGCCTTCATCTCCTAGATGGCTACTTCTATGCGCTATACAAGGCAAAGGCAGTATGCAGGATTTAAGAGAGACAGCTATATGTTGCTTGTGCCGGCTACGGGGTGAAGCTATTGGAAATTCATCTCCGGAACAAGTGGATGAAATTCTGGCTGAGCTTTCTTATATGGGTGATGAAAAAGAAGCTAAGATAGCGGATATGTTCCAGGGAAAATGTTTGAAAGCCCTTACTATTGGTGCAGGATTAGTCTTATTTCAGCAGGTATCCTTGTTAGTTAAGGACATGGCAGATGCTTAATTTTGGGTAGGAACTCTCACAATTTGAACTTACATGCATCACTCTGTCGTGTGGCAGATAACAGGGCAGCCTAGTGTACTGTATTATGCTGCATCAATCCTTCAGGTATACCTGTTTTTTTCTGTTTAGATCATCAACCAATTTCGAAATTTTTATTCCCTGGTGTTGGGTGAAATATGAATGCGTTTTTTTGTACTTATCCATTACACAGAGTGCCGGATTTTCCGCCGCATCTGATGCAACAAGAGTCTCAATTCTTCTTGGATTGTTGAAGGTGTATTTCTCAACTGCCTGTAAAGCTTCTTTTTTTGCCCCATTCCTTTTCCCTTTGTTCTCTAGGGGACTGGCAACTTCTTAGGTCAGGTTTTGCCCATAAAGAGAGTAAGAGACTTGGTGGTGCAAACCAGTGAGCTACCTTGACACCGCAGGTGGCTACTAGGGTGAGGGATTCTTGGGCCGTACAATGAGCCCTAGTGGCTTCCCCACTGTCTGACTGTGAAGTGGATCACATCTTGTTGATGATTCTAGGTTGACTTAGATAAGTTACCAATTGTCCCAAAAGCTTAAGCTGTTAGGAAATGGGTCCAACAATGTATGCCAAGCTATTCAACAACGTCCCTCATGTGCAATCCCATCTTGCACGTAGAAATGCAAACATTCATAGATACTGCAAAAGAATCGAAGGGGAGAAACATAATACAAACGGGAAACAAATGCAAATAAAGAGACTTGAACCTAAGATCTCACGCAACTTGAGCTCTGATACCATATTAAGTTATCAATTGTCCCAAAAGCTTAAGCTATTAAGAAATGGGCCCAACAATGTATATCAAGCTATTCAATAGACTTGGGGGGCCAGGTGGCTTTAGGTGAGCCATACCCACATCCTTCAACTGATTTTTTATCCTAGTAAATACACCATCTTATATTTTTGCAAGACAAAGATGGCTTCACATGGTGGACTAAAAAGAATTTGTAACTCTGGTCGTGAAAGTTTTTGTTCATATTCTCTTTCCTATGCATGGCTCTGGAATTGGTTGTTCTCGATCAAAATAATTGTTTTTGTTTTCTGTGTATCCAAATATATGCAGGATTTTCTTTTCAATGCGGGGTTTTCTTATGTTAAAAATGGACTTCTCTTTGGCTGATTGATCATGAAAGTGCTAATTTAATTCACCTGTGTTCTGCTTTTGTTGTGAGCCATAGTATCATCATAAAAACTTGTGTTGTGTTGGAAGATCTTTAGTTTTTAACTTTGTTTAAGCTTTGCTTCCCTGACACCTCCTTCATGCGGGCCAACCCTTTTCCTCATCCCCATACATATAGCTCAAGTCTTTAGTTATTATACTTTTTTTTTTGGGTGTGCTACAGCAGCTAGTTATTATACTTTGTTAGCTATAGTTTCTTGTTTCCCTTTTATCCTTGATTTTGTTTTCTGAAACTTCTGACATATTTTTGTAGTTGATTATGACTGGAGTAGCTGTTTTGGTTATCGATAGACTCGGGAGGAGACCTTTATTACTTGGAGGCGTCTCTGTTATGGTATTTATTCTTTCTTCTTTCAGGGTGTTCATTTATATGAATGCTAGAATTCTCCAGGCACTTAAGATCATATGGATAATATATAAGATTGTGTTTCCACCCTCTCGGATTTTATTGTACCTTGAATGTTGTTGAAACCTTGCCAGCTTGCCTTATTGGATGGTTAAGCGAAGTTTTGGTCTAAAATAATCGAATTACAAGCTCCTAAGAAATATAATTTCCCGCGTGCCAGGTAATTTCATTATTCCTCATTGGATCATACTACACTTTTCTGGATGATGCACCAGTTATGGCTGTTGTTGCATTGCTTTTGTATGTTGGATGCTATCAGGTACTGATTGATTTCCTTTATGTTCCTTAATTAGAGAGTTGCTTTCACAAATGCTTGTATTCCTAATGTCACCAATTTTTGTCCTTTGCATTAAGTTATTTGTCTCTTTATCTTGCATCGTACAACATCTCTTACAATGCCAAGTTGCAGCCTTTTAGAAGAGGACATAGGAGACCATGGTAAACAGACCCATTGGGGGTATTTCCTTGTTGTAATCGTATCAATTTTTCCGTAGGTTTAATCATGTTTAATATCAGTTCCACTACGATATTGTTTCTGTCAGGAGGAGGAATAATGAATATATGGAGGTGTATACGTAAGAAGCACAAACTCCATAATCTTCTTTTAACTACTTGGGAGAACGAATCCCAGTGGTGATTCATAAAAAATCCCATCAATCGTGAGGTTCCAGCCAAAAGGATATACAACCTCAGTGATAGCAGTTTTACACTTTGAGCTGATCCAGTGGATAGAACAGGAAACTTCATATTTTGTCATCTTTGCAGCACAAAATGAAGATATTTGGTGTTTGTAAATCATTACTTGTCACAAATCACGGGGGCATGGATGCCAATGCATAGACACATTAATTCTCCGAATATGATACCTATATAATGTGTTAATTTTATTTGATAGCACTTGTGCCGATATAGATTTTTAAGGTCATTCTATACTAGGAACTTTGATTTCTTTTGCTTCTTGTGTAATTGCATCTCTCCTAAGATAGAATAGTTCCTATTGTCTTTGAATCTGCCTAAAGGTATTCATATCTATCTTTCTGGCGTTGTCGGCTTGGCTTAGAGTTTTGTGTCGAGTATGCTGTAATGTTGCTCCTTGGTGAATTGGTTTTGCAGTTGTCATTTGGTCCCATTGGTTGGCTGATGATTTCTGAGATTTTCCCGTTACGAATGCGAGGGCGAGGATTAAGTATAGCAGTGCTTGTAAATTTTGGGGCAAATGCAATAGTGACGTTTGCGTTTTCTCCTCTGCAGGTACTTATTTGCTTTGACCATTTTAATTTAGAGTTGTTGTTGAATAGAGTTGCCAGTTTTATTGGACTGTACATGTTCTTACTGTTGGTATTTCCTCATAAGTCATAATTAATATGCTAGCAATGCAAGACTATGGGTTTTTACTGTATGATCATTTCTCGTCATGCATTCTAGGGATTTGGATACGACTTACTAGAAAATATTACAAATGGAATCAGGTCACATAGAAGGCATCCAAGAATCAATAGACATTTCGCATGTGATTCGCCAAGGATATAATTAGATGGTGAAGAGGCAAAATGGGATCCTTTTACCATATCCAAAAGTGTTAGGGATTTGCTTTGTAATTGTTTTGTTTGACATATGTGCTTGGCAAACGGACAGTTCGAGTCAGTTTCTGTACTAGAATCATGTTTGTTCGCAGTGTCTCTCCTCTCTTCTGGACCTTGTCAACATATATATATATATATATATATATATATATATATATATTACATTTGCAGTATTCAAGCATGTATTACTTGGTTGAAAAAATCGGCAAAATCGGTCGGTCTTCACAATTCTATTATCTCCACGATTTATTGTGAACTTGTTTTGTTCCAAATATCAAGCTAAGGCCATCACTCTTACCTAGCTTTATCGATAATCTCCCTTGTCTACATTGTTGATTTGGTTCCTATTATTTGGACTTCTAAATGCAGGAATTGCTCGGAGCTGGAATTTTATTTTACATCTTTGGAGGAATAGCTATTTCATCTCTTTTCTTCATATATTTCATCGTCCCGGAGACGAAAGGGCTTACGTTGGAGGAAATCGAGGCCAAACTACTTTAGTATTTTGATATGTGGGATAGATTTCACTTTAGAGATTTTTCGACTAAATTAGCATCTGCTCCGGATGACGATATTATTAGTGCTATATTTTCATGTATGTATCACATGAATGTGTACTTTTAGGTAAGTTGAGGCCAAGTAATGATAAAGGTTAAACTGTATTTTCTTTCTTATACTTTAATCTCTATAGGACAGAAGCATCGTGTGTATTAATGTCCCATCTTCTCTATGTCGCTTCATTCTCTTCGTGCTTCAGTTTGTTTGCACTCGGCAGTAAAATGTACCTATACAATTATGGGAGACTTTACTGTACCTGTTGCGCAACTCTCCATAGCCATCGTCACTCGTTCAAGCTCCCTCTATAACCGACTCGCATGACCCCTTGCCATCTCCGGTTCCCAACTGTTGACGTCCCCAGTTAGCAATATGTACATCTTTACCACCACTCATATGTAAAAAACCCTTCTATTAACGTGGACATCCATTACATATTTCATTTTCTCAAATGCAAAACATTGTCGCTTCTTTGTTCAAGAATAAATTAAACACAATTTGTACATATTTCATTTTCTCAAATGCAAAACATTGTCGCTTATTTGTTCAAGAATAAATTAAACACAATTTGTAGCATTATTATAATTAAATCTGTAAAAACTTATGCTAGGGTGACATTTTTTTTCCCGCCATATTGTTTTTTAGCATTTGGCCTATCATATCCACAGTTGATACGAGACCTATTGTACCTATGATTTTATATTGTGATAATGACTTAGCAAGTGGTGGCTAACTCATGCGGTAGAACTCTTGGAAATCCCACACACTGCATCCCGGGATCGAGTCTCACTCCCCCTTCTCTATTTACTAATAGATTAGGAATGATGAATAACAAAAAAATAAATAAATGAAAATGATAACTTATGACTTAATTGTAAAGAGTTAAAAATGAGGTACCAATGTGACATTTCGCGAAAAGTGGAAGGAGGATGCAAAGCATGTGTAGGGCAACGAAAGCGGGTTTGAGTGGCAGCGGCCAGTTGAACCGGGTTTGAGGGACACTGGTATAAGGAAATGAAGCGATACTTTAACTAAAGCCGGAAGCGCAATTGTGGAATTAGGGTTTAGGGGAAGAGGAAGGAGGAGTGATGGCGAAGTTCAACGTGGTACAAAAGAGAAGGAGAGCCGCGATTGCAGATCGCAAAAGAGCGACTAAAGGGGAGCCTTTCACTGGTAAGCTCAAGGTTAAGCCCCAACCCCAATCCATCTCCGGCAAGCGCAAACAAAAGCTCTTCAAGAAATGGCGCAGAGTTAGTTCTTCCCTCTCTCTCTCTCTCTCTATATATATATATATATATATGTGTGTGTGTATATCTTTTATCTGTCTTCTTTTTTTTTGGTGTGTGTGTGTGTGTGTAATTGTTCGAAATGTCCATACTTGATGGAACAGGATCAGAAAGAGGCTGTGGAGAAGGGTCTTGTCACTATGCAGGATGTCGAGATGGCTGTTGCAGAAGGTACGGAGTAGTTGTTTTGGTATGCTGTGTGAGAGAACACAACTTGAAATTTAGGTTTAGTTTTGTATGGGGATGAACTCTGTTATTCGTTTAGTTGAAAATTCACCCCTGACAATAAATTAAATGATTTGATAAATCTGTCATACTTGAAATCCGTTTTTTGTAGTACTATTAAATGGAGCATCTCTAATGGTTGATAGGTAATGTCTATGTATTGCCATAATTTAGCAATGAATGGTGACAAATTGCCTTATGTCAACAATGTTGTTCCACTAGTGCAAATGTTCTCTCTTTTACAGTCATCATGTCATTTGTGGGCATCATGATGAGTGAGATTGACAGAATGGTCTTGCTAATGTAATTTGGAGGAGGATGTAGCAATAGGTAAATTATTCATTTCTCAAATGAGTTATTGGAGAGCTAGTTTTGGAGCTTGATAGCATTTCTTTAGCTAACCATTGAGAAGCTCTTAGGAGTCCATTTTGGGAATGGACTACAACAATACATACTCTATATTTAATTCAGTGGAGAATACTAGGATCTATGCTACATGGATCCTTCTAAATGTATAAAGTGCCCGCGTCGGACATTGGACACTCGGATAAGGGTATGGGATCCTTTTGGGACTTGTTTTGTTGGACAATAGCTTTGCAAGCATATATTCTAACTCAAATTTCTCACGAGCTATGCATGGGAGTCCTATAATATGTACGAAAAAGGTCTAAAACACTTAAATATCATTTACAAAAATATAAAAATCTATAAGGAGGACTACAAATATTTCAGCGTGTCCTTGTATGCTTGAAATGAAAACTAGATGAATCCGAAACAAACGTGTAGCTGTGCCCAACATTGGATGCACGCGAGTCAATGTAACATAGCTAGTGCTACATTTCTCCTTCGCATGAGTAGTAGATTATTAGCGGTGAACTGGATTGCATGTTCTCTGAATCGTATAATGTAAAGGTTTAAATAGTTGGCTTCACTAAAACTAGATGTTTTTTTGTGTGGAATTCTAGTAATTTAATATGCATTTGGGCTGGTTGCATTTTAGTTTTGGTTCCCTAGCATCCTTCTTGAATTTGTTGGTACTGATATTTTGAGTTTTGGTGATGATAAGCACTAGAAATTACTACGATACTGTTAGGATCCCTGATTTCTCGAGTGAATATAAGTAATAGAAAGGAAAATATCTCACATGCGCAAGGAAGGATCATGTTGAGAAACGGCTTAGGATATTTATTCCTTCTATTGAGCTGGTTGGAGATAAGAACTCTGCTGGTTAATTGGGCTTGTAGCATATCTGATAAGCTTTTTTTGTCCATTGAACTAGGAACATCCGCATTGAAGGATGCCAATAAATATCCATCCCAATTTCACGTGAAGAAAGGTCTGAAGCTTAAAGTCAAACAACTGAAGAAAAAAGGCAAGTTCATTTGCGTATACATCTTTTCATCCTTTTCCCCTCTTCAAAATATTCGGATTTCACCACTTCAAGCTCTATAATTTTATGTTTTGATGTGATTAATGTCTGTCATGCCCAAAAAAGAAAAGAAAGTGATATATGTCTGTCAATGCGCAGGTAAGAGCAAACAAAAATCTCAGAAGACACCTACGGAAACTCCAGTTGATGCCATGATAGATTAAGTGCTGCCAGACATCCGACGAAACTGTGTAACTATTTGACCTTCAGATTGAAAGATGTGTCTTCTTTTTCACCATTTTTTGCTTGGTCTTTATTGCTGAACATCTTCTGTGTTGTACAATAGGAGTAGTAAATTCTTTGTGGTACTAGATTTTGTTTTCAGCAAGGGATGTGTTTATTGTTGAGACTCTCTCTCTCTCTCTCTCTCTCTGGATTATCTGATTACATAAATGTATTCGTGCAACAAAAGGTGTAACAATGGACATGATGGATTCAAGCTACTCTCCAATTTCCGTAGACTTGGAGGATATGTTGACACTGAAGGGACTCTAGTCATTAAGAAGTGTGTGATATGTTGTCACTGAACGCTTTTAACTGCCTATCTTGATAAATTAGCTGAGTGGCTATTGAACGGATTGTGCCGTCCTGGAAAACTGAGGATCCAGAATTGGAGAAGTGACTGACACAATATGAAGCCTCAAATGGGACGAGGCAGGCAGGACCAAGTGTTGTCCGACTGGACATTTAGAACTTCTTATTGATCGATGCCACATTGCCACCAGAGTTATGCAGTACTCATCCTTTTGAGGGTTTACATTGTACTGTATGAGTTTGCATTTGTTTTTTGTTTTTCAATCACAAGAATGCTGAAACAGAGGAGTTACAGAGCTCCAACACCACATCAATGGAGGTGATGTACTCGGTGGCATTTTTGCTCCCCTCGGATGGAGTATAATTCCATGTGGTTTATTGGTTAAAAAAAAAATTGCATTTGTTAATTTTGCTTCGATTTTTTGTAGTTTATTGGTATGTCTCAGTGCTGTCCCTCAAGGGACATCATGTATGCTGATTCCATCTGAGCCGTCCGTGCTCGGCGATCAACGGCCCAGATCAGCTCGTCCAAGTCCCTTAATCCGTCTCAAGATTATAAGAAGTATAAAATTATGATTAAATTTTTTATATTTTCTAGATTGCTCCCGAGACGAACTAATAAATTACAAAAATTGATGCAAAACTAATAAATATGAAAAAAATTTGAATAAGAAAAAAAAAAAAACTTGATTTAGCCAAAGCAAACCCGTGTATATCGAGGAAGAACTTGATGATTTCTTCCCTCCCAACTATCACCAGACACCAGTGAAACAAAGGAGAAAGAGACTTTCCAATTCCACGCAGGTTAAACTCTCTCAAGACTCAATTGGACTGTCCATGGAAGCCCTAAAATCGTCCTTCATCTCCACAACCCCCTTCCAAACCCCTTACCCAAATCCCTTCAGAAAACCACCCAAGAAACCCAAAAAAAACAGACGCGCTACCGTCATCTTCTGCTCAGCTCCACCTGACCGATGGTCTCTCAGCGACGGAAACCCCAACAAACCAGAACCCAAGTCCCAAAACCCACTAAACAAAATATCCGAGGACAAAGCCCGTAGCATAAACAAAGCAAAGGCTCAACAACTAAGCGAGTTGAGGCGTAAGCAAGGGTCACGCGCCCAAAACCCGAAATGGATAAAGAGGGCTCCTGAGCAGATGGTTCGGTACATTGAGGATGACAGGAATGGGCATATGTATGGCAAACATGTTGTGGCTGCAATTCAGCGGGTTCGTAGTCTTAGTGGGAAGCCAGATGGGGCGTATAATATGAGGGAAGTGATGGGGTCTTTTGTTGCTAAGCTTACATTCAATGAGATGTGCATTGTGTTAAAGGAGCAGAAGGGGTGGAGACAAGTTAGGGATTTTTTTGCTTGGATGAAATTGCAGGTGCGAGTTTATTGATTTTTTCGCTTTCTGTAACATTGCGAGAGAGACCAAGTCCTACAATATTTTTTTTGATAAACAAAAATTTATTGATCATTGAAAACGAATTATAAAGATTAAAAGGGACGAGACTAAAAACGCCAAGGATCCGAAAGGAAATAAACAAGACCCAATATGGCCATCCAAACCACACAAACAGAGAACACCCAAAACGACTCGAACTCATGAGCCAGAAGCAGAAGCAAAACCCCCAAAACACCGAAAACTCCAACCAACAAAACAACCAACACCGGGATCAATCAGAGAGCTCCCACCAACATCGACAGCAAAATCAAAACTCCACTGAAATTGAGGTATCATCTTCCAATTCAACAAGAGCTTTGATTTCTTGTTCAGAAATAACAACTCAATGCAATTCTAGATATTTCTTTAGATTGAAGCTCTCCCTACCAAAATATTTTACCCCAAACGAAGTGTTCATCTACATACTCATTCGGGCTTCCCTGATTAATGTCGCAATCCTCATACGAGAGCTGCTACTAGCATCCTCTTGAGTCGAAAGAGTGGGCCCAACGGAGCTGTCTTTCTTCAAGCCCAAGTTCAAAGACTTCGACTCCTCCTCCGTATGATCTTTGCTAGATCCTAGAAAAAAAGGCAGCTTTCAAAGGATTTTTAGTCCAAACCGGTTTCCTTCGACAACCTTTTTTGGACCGGGCTTTCTTCTTATGACTCACGCAATTCACAAAATTAATAAGGGGATCGGTAGAAACAAGATCAGCAGATGTGGAGTTGTCAGGACCAGAACTCACAGATTCCAACCCGTACTCGATAAAATTTCCTTCAGCTTGAGTAACCTCCTTGCAAGCCTCCACATGGATTGAACTCTCTGTATAATGATTATTACTCTCAATAGAGTAGATCAAAATTGGGGCTCCACCATCAAGATCAACACCTCTGCCATGATCTACTTCCTTGTTACTATCTCTTACTAGAATATTGCCTCTTATGATAGTAGTACTAGTATTGTTTCGTGTATTACAGCCAATACTCCACTAATAAACATCAAACAGATACAGATTCTCTCTCTTTATCTTCACGGTTGAATGATCTCAATCTTCTCCTCTTTAATACGTAGTATGTTATATTATCCCTCAAGACCATCAAAAGTTGGCCGTTCCTATTTCTCTCTCTCTCTCTCAAACACACATGCACAAATTACTACTCATTTGTTTCTCTCACAAATTCTCCTTTCATGTGTATAAGTACGTGTATAACTATGAAGCTGTAAAAGAATTTGTGTGAGAAACAGAAATGTGTGTGTGATAGAAATGGGAACGGCCAAAATTTGATGGTCTTGAGGCAGGGGAAGCTCCATTGGGTTTCAAATTGTACTAAAGTTTTTTTTATAGTTTTGCGTATAATTTGATATTTTCTTTACATTGTCTGCACTAGCGAACCACCTGAGTTTAAAAATGCACTAAAAAATTGTATATTTTTGCGTATAAGTTGAAATTTCTTTCGTATTGTTTGCACTAAAGTAATCATAAAAAGCCACAATAAATGAAAATTCACTCGAATTTGTAAGTAAGTAGATCATATAGCTCAAGATAATAAAATAAACTAGGCCTGACAAATTTTCAACAAAAATCAATACGTTTGTTATATACTTATATGTAGTGTTTGTAGACAATTTTTTTGTATTTATTTTTGACACAGGAAGTTAAAATCCTGGAGCTGCCCCTGTCTTGAGGGATAAATATAATATACTACGTGTTAAAGAGGAGAAGATTAAGATCATTGAAACGTGAAGATAAAGAGATAGAATCTGTTTGATCTTTGTTAATGGAGTAAGAGCTGTAATCTGGTACTTTAGAGAAACAAAACTAGTACTAATATTATTAGAGGTACTATTCTAGTTAGAGGTAGTAATATTCTTGGACTTTCTCTCTCTCTCATTGCAGTGTTGTTTGTGGTAGTCTTTTCAATACATTTCCTTAATTTTTCGTTCCACAATAAATCAAACCAATAAAATGTGGGTTGGGATTTTCTTAATTTCATGTGGGTGGCTGCTATATCCGGGTTTGGTGATATTGCTGAGATGGAGTTTATAACAGTTCTCTTAGCTTGGCCAGAGTGTGGTGGTGTAGCTTGTTTGTGACTTACATTGGTCCCCAAGTATACTATGTTACTAGTGCTGCTGAAAATTTGAGTGAAATTGGACTGGGAACAGAATTTCCCTTCTGTAATCTGTAGACCAAGACGAAGCACCAAAAATAATTTAGAAGTTACAGAATTTGGGCACATATGGATGCATTAACTTCTTAATTGTTGAAATAGTTGTTTTTCAGAAGTCCATATAGTCTTTATAGGCTGTATTTCAACTATCTGAAGTAGATGATATTAGCAGGGAAAGAGACCTGTTTCTCCTTATTTGTTCTTTTCCTTTCCATATTTCTGGAAGTTTTTGACTTATTGTTAGCGAAGACAACAATATTGATATTAAGAAATAAAATCTTCTATTTTCTGCATTGTGTTTTTAGTTATTTTGAAATGTTCTTTCACATATTAATTTCGTGTAATTTTAGTTTTATGCTTGAGCAGTTGAGCTACCGTCCCAGTGTTATTGTGTATACAATTATTCTGCGCATGTACGGCCAAGTTGGCAAAATCAAGCTTGCTGAACAAACGTTCTTGGAGATACTTGAAACTGGATGTGAGCCGGACGACGTTGCTTGTGGTACCATGTTGTGTGCCTATGCCAGATGGGGACGCCACAAGGCTATGTTAGCATTTTATTCTGCTGTAGAAGAGAGGGGTATCATGCTTCCTGTTGCGGTTTTCAATTTTATGCTCTCATCTTTGCAAAAGAAATCACTCCATGGAAGTGTTACTGAGTTGTGGAAGCAAATGGTTGATAAAGGGGTTGTGGCTAACCATTTTACTTATACTGTTGTTATTAGCTCATTAGTGAAAGGTGGCTTTTCTGAAGAAGCTTTTAGGACATTTAACGAAATGAAGAATTTGGGTTTTGTTCCTGAGGAGGTAACTTATAGCCTGCTGATCAATTTAAGCTGCAAAACTGATAACAAGGATGAAGCACTCAGACTTTATGAAGACATGAGATCGGTAGGAATAGTTGCAAGTAATTACACATGTGCTTCTCTTCTAAACCTACATTACAAAAGTGGTGATTATTCTAAAGCTGTTTCCCTGTTTGCGTATATGGAGAGAAACAAAATTGCTGCAGATGAAGTCATACATGGCTTACTTATTAGGATATACGGCAAACTTGGTCTTTATGAAGATGCCCGGAGAACTTTTAAAGAGGTTGGGAAGTTGGGCCTACTTAGCAGTGAGAAAACATATATAGCAATGGCCCAAGTCCATCTCAATTCAGGAGATTTTGAGAAAGCTTTGAGTACTATGGAACAAATGAGGTCCAGAAACATTTGGCTTTCAAGATTTGGTTTTATTGTATTGTTGCAATGTTATATAAAGAAGGAGGATTTGACATCTTGTGAAGTTGCATACGAGGCTCTATCAAAGACCGGACCTCCTGACACTATTTCCTGCAATAACATGCTCAATTTGTACATGAGACGGGGCTTAACCGAAAAGGCCAAGGATTTTGTTGTCCTGATAAGGAAAGATAAGGTAGAATTTGACGAGGAGCTTCTCCATAATGTCCTGAAATTATATTGTGTGGAAGGGATGCTGGGAGATGTAGAGCAGTTGATAGAAGAAATGAGGCATAATGAACTATTTAACAGTAAGTTTATGCAAATATTTCTTATCGCCATGCAAGGAGAATCAAGGAGACCTATCAAAGCAGAAGACAACTTAGAGCAATTGGACCAACATGGATCTCTAGCTTTTGAGCTGATGCTTATTCTGCATTTAGCGTGTGATAATTCAGTTAAGACAGAAGAAACACTGAAATTGCTACTGAAGAAAGCCAACGGCTCATCTGTAGCCAGTCAGCTTGTGAGTAAATTGGTCAAAGAAGGCACGTATTACTTTTCCATTTTGAGTGACTGATCACTGAACTACCCATTTGTTCTCTGAATATTTTGAATTTTCTTAATTCTCCATCAAGTATTATGAGTATTTGAGATTGAGAAATTTGATGCATAAGTTGATCTGACTATTCAAAATTAATTTCATTGTAGGTGACATAGTGAAAGCGGAAAGTCTTTACAAACTACTGATTGAGCAAGGTTTTATTCCAGAGCACGTGGCAAGTAATTCTTTGATTAGTTTCTATGGAAAACAACAAAAGCCAAAACAAGCCCGAGAAGTTTTTGAAATGGCTGCCAATTCCCCTGTAAATGCAATACTGTTATGTAATTCAGTGATTGATGCATATGTTAAAGGTGGTCAATTAGAAGCTGCCTACTCTTTTTACAAGGAAGTATCTGAGGGAGGGCATGATTTGGGTGCTATTGGTATCAGCAAGCTTGTCAATGCCTTAATTAATGGCGGTAAGAGTTTTGATCCAGAGAGCAAATAATTTTGTGCAGTGAAATAATAGGGACTTGGACTGTACAAGCCACCATTTCTTGGAAAGAAATTCAGTGATATGAAGCAATAAGCCGCTCATTTTTCTTCGGATTATGCAACGCAATTTCTTTGTTGTAGAATGGTAGATATTTTTATTGGTGACTGAATTAATAGAAAGTGCAACTTAACACGAGGAGGATCCTTAGATATGACAGAATACCGAGGCAAAGAGCCCCCAAAAAGAAAACTGAATCTCTACAAAGCGAGTACCAGCCTAAAGAGGAAAGTACATTGTGAAATCTGCCAGTTATTACACAGTTAAGAGGATAGGGCTGTAGTTTTGACATTCCTACTTTGGGTAGCTTTATTCCTCACTTCAAACTTGATTGGGCCAATGACCGAGGAAGATGGCTTTTGAATGCCTCTAATATTTGATTATTCCTCTTTCCAAAGGAAATAAACTGCACTATCTGGGGAAAGCTACTAAGAATATTAGGAAACCCTTTCCCTTTGAAATTGGAGCAAAAATGCCACTTTCTGGGACCATAGAGTAGGACCAGTAGAAATGCAACTCTGATTTGAAATAGCAGCCCAGACTTGCTTGGATAAGACTCAAGAGACACTCAAAGAGAAGGTGATTTAGAGATTCATTATGCTGGTTGCAGAGAGTGCAAATAGGGTTATTAATGACACCCCAACCATGAAGCTTATCTTTAGTTCTTAACCTCCCTTTTTTTCTATCAGCAGTTCTTAACCTCCCTTTCCGGCCATCCAAAGAATAAAGCTGTGGTTAGGGATGTTTTTAGAGAACTAGACCATATTGTGGCTAGTGACGAGGATAATGAATCCTTAGAGCATTCCAATCACGAGAAGCTTAATCCTTTTAGGAGGGTAAACCATCCTATATGACGGAGTCAACAGTCATGGGATTAGGCTGAAAGGTGGGGGCATGCAAAGAGCTCTATTCAATAGCTTCTTTGGTAAAACTTCAATGCCTGCCCGAAGCCCCTATCGCCTATGCAGCGGCCATTGCCTACCCTAATGCTCCTTGGCCATGTCCACCCTTTGTTACAGATTATGCATGAGACCTTTGCAGCCTTAGGAATACCATAAACCATCACAAATTGATTCCCGTAGTTATCAATAAGAGGACCAGCAGGGAGCCAACTGTCATGCCAAAAGTAGGTAAAGAACGATTACCTATGATGCATCTGATGATAGGCCTTACTTGCCAGAGTTAAACAATTTTCTCCACGTCCATAAACAAGAAGAGTGAACTTTCATAGTCCAAAGACAGAGATTTGTATGACATACTTGTAGCTCCACTTAACCCATAGGGCATTGTAGAGGGCCAAACCAGGCTCCATGTGGGCCTATCAATATGGTGCTGGAGTTTTTATAGAATCATTCACACTCTAGAAGTACATCAATTTATAGGCTCCTAATGTGTTTAACACCAAAGACTGTTCCTAATCCCTAGATATTTGCTAGATATTCCGTAGATGGCTAGATAGGATATATGTGTCATCTAATTGTTGCATCCATTGAATATGTAGTCAAACTTCCCTAAAAGAAAAGTCACTAGGCTCCTAAAAAGTCACATCCTTAAATAATTGAGCCAATGCCTATTACTACCCCCAGTAGGTCCACTTAGTGGCCAATGGACTACCCTTCCAATCCATAAGGGCCATATCATCCAGCTGTATGAAATTAACAGATACCCGTACCCTCTTCGTATGGATCGCATCATAGAGCTGTGCTAAACAAACACAAAGTGACTTATTATTCTCCAAAGCCCTTTAAATTGATGTTTTGAGATAAATTGACATTCCAATAATGTTTTGAGTTCGACGGCTCTACCAATTGTCCATCAAACTTTGCAACATTTTCATCCCCCGGCAGAGATTTAGAAAGCGTGTGGTGCAATTTGCCCCCTATATATATTTGACACGTGATTTTTTTAGATTCAGTGTTGATGAGTGATAAGTTATTTGCAGGAAAATATCAAGAGGCAGAGAATGTCATTTATTGCAGCTTTCGCGACAACTTGGTTCTCGATACCGTGGCTTACAACACATTTATCAAAGCAATGCTACAAGCAGGTTAACATGGTCATTTGCTTAAATTAAGTGAATGAACTTATGGCGAACGGAAGTCTGGGATGACACCTTTTAGCATTTACAGGTAAATTGCATGAAGCTGCCAGCATTTATGAGCGCATGCTTTCTTTGGGGGTCATTCCATCACTTAAAACATATAGCATTATGATCAGGTAACAGCTTGTGCTACCATGATCTATTGGTCGATTAAAATACATGCACCACCTAAACAGGAAAAAAAAACTAACAATCAATATTTGGAAAAGAAGTTTTATCTTTTCATTTGGTGAGGCAGTTAATATTTGGTTGTAGTGTGCATGGACGAGGCCGAAATCTGGGTAAAGCTGTTGAGATGTTCAACATGGCACAAAGCATGGGGTTGTCCTTGGATGAGAGGGCATATAGCAATCTCATATCCTGCTATGGGAAGGCTGGTAAAGATTTGTTGTTTCTGCCTTAATGCAATAGAAGAATGATATAACATTAATCTCATGAGTCATAACAGTAATAGTTATTTTCAAGTCCTGTAGTTGTCAGCTCTTCCAAGATATTCTGGATACTTGGGAGATTATAAGTTACTGTATTATATTGCTTGTTTTGCTAATAAAAGGACCTGTTGTATTGTAAAACAAGCAGATGGTTCTTCTCTGAGTCTAGCATGCTTGGTTTTTGTGGCTATAAATTGCTTATTGACTGAAAAATATGCGATGTTGGATTGCATACCTGGTACTAACCATGGATAAAGAGCATCTAGAGTTTTCCGACTTGCCATGATGAAGTTCCATACAAGATCTACTTCATTTACCTCCATTTTGGTAGCTCGTGTGTTATGCAACACCAAATAGTTGTTCATGGCTTGAGATTATCACTTATTGGCTCTTTATTTTTTTCCAATCGCAGGTAAAGTTCATGAAGCATCCCTTTTGTTTGGCGAAATGCAGGGAGTAGGTATAAAACCTGGAAAGGTATGAACATCTATGCTGCAATGATCTGTTTGATTGGCTGGATTAGGTGCAGGATTAGATTACAATTCCCTTGGATAGCATTTCAGCATTTTAATACATATTGTATCCATTGGTAGAGGGATTACGTATTCGTTGGTAAATCCATCCCACAAAGTTTGGTATCTGCAAAACCCCGAGGATATTGGTAATCCCCTGAATTGGTGGGATGACTCATCCCATGGGATGACTCATCCCATGGGATGATGTATCTCCTCTGATCCTCTCCTGATCAGTCCAACAAATCAAACATGGACCAAAGTCCTGGAAGATTGCAATAGAAGAAATTGAAGAATATGCTGGCTCCATGGTGTTTGTAATGGTTTAATAGGGAAGGCACTGTTTGAAAATGTTCTGGTTGTGCAGACGTGAAAAGTATCAACCTAGATGGCCCCTAAATGTTTGTCTGAAAGCCTTGTGAAATGTAAATATTACTTCTTTCATTATGTCTAAGATAGTATTGGAAGGATATCTGTGTTGAATTTTGTAGGATCATATTTAGGGTATGATAGATGGGCTTTATTTTGGCACTATCCCTTCCAACAACCCCCAGACCTCAGTCATGCCATGCTCTCAAAATGCTTGGAGAAGTATAATTATGTAATAAAATAAGATTCTTCTGTACTCCTTTTACGTTTCCTGATTTAATGTGCCACCTTATGCTTCAAGTACTCGGATGGGTATTTAAACATTTTATCTTCAGCTCCTTTGTATCTTTGGTACTGTCAACTATCTTACTTGATTTTCGTGGAAAATGCAGGTCATCTACGCTACTATGATGAATATGTATGCGACAGCAGGACTTTATAGTGAAGCAGAGGAGGTTTTCCAAGCCATGCAGAAAAATGGTTGTCTACCTGACTCATTGACCTACCGTGACCTAGTTCTAGCCTTTACCAAGGGAATGAAATACTCGGAGGCAGAGCAAACCATTATTTCAATGCAGCAAAGAGGAATTCCCGCTTCCTGTGCCCATTTTAACCTTGTAATCTCTGCTTTTGCACGATCTGGTTTGATGATGGAAGCTAAAAGGGTTTATGGAGAGCTCCTAGCAGCTGGTTTAAGACCTGATCTCACATGTTGCCGTACCATGCTGAGAGGTTACATGGACTATGGGCATGTGGAAGAAGGCATCTCCCTTATTGAAAGCTTAAGAGGGTCAATGGAACCAGACAGTTTTATGATGAGTGCAGCTGTTCATTTTTACAAGTCAGCAGGCATGGAACTCAGAGCTGAAGAAATTTTGAACTACATGAACAGTATGGGGATTCCTTTCCTGAAAAACATGGAGGTTGAATTAAAGACGAAAGCTCCTGGAGCAGCAAAAGTATTTTAGCAATACTTCAACTACATTACTACGTGGAGAAACTGAAAAGGACAGTGATATATGAGGAAAGCCGAGGACTGAAGATTAAACAAGCACCATGCATTTGCGTACCTCTAGTTGTTTTGCTGCTACTCCTGTTTGAAGAATGGAATTTATTGCTCATACTGGTGTTCACGTTTGATGATCTCAGGGGGAATTCAGAACCAAGTTGGGATAGCTGTGGTATGACACCAAAGAAGCACATACAGGTCTAATGGCCCCATGTACTGTGAAGCTCAACAATGTGCAGCGATATCTCGCTTTGTTTCTGAGATACAGGTTTTAGTTGTATTGAAACATGGTTGCGTGAGACATTTGTATCCAAGGGACATGTACATAAAAATATTATTTCTTGGATTTCCATTGTATGCAACTATAGCGACATCTTTTTTTTTTGAACTGATGTAATTAAAGCTACATGAATAAGCAATTTCATTACCTTATTATGTGTGTCTGGAACCCAATTCGTGTGTGGAACCTGTTTATTCCTTGTCGTCATCATAAGTGGTATTCACTATTGTTCAGGACATCTATTCGATTTTTTTGGGGGCGTATGTGAGCTTTCAGAATTTGTTAACGAAGGATGAACATATCGGAGTTGAAAAGTCAGTGTTACAACTCACAGGGATTTGGTTCCATGAGTTCAGACTTTAAAAGTTGGATTCAGTGTTGAGTTGTATATTTATGTTTTTGTTTTTGTGTACAAGCAAGATAACTACTCTATCCTAATCTAAGGAGTGAAGAATGAGACCCTATGTTGAGACTCAAACCCATAACCTTATCCTAATGAAGAGAACATCTTACCACTTTGGCTACTAGTTGTTCTCATCACCTTTTGTTTCCCATTTGATTTTATGGGATTCCTATAAAATCAAATGGGAAACCCAAGTTGTTTCTCTCCTTTCGGGTTGAGTTGGGGAAACAATCTCATATACAATTAGTTGATTTTAGGATTTTACCATAATTTGCAAACATCTCAATTGTTGTGGTATGTATAAGAGCAATCCATTGGTTGCTATAATTGAGAGAATTTGTTGTATTTCTCAAAAATGACAAATTGGGTGTCACACTGGCTGTCAAAAAATTTCCCAAATTCGGCATGTGCCAAATTTTTTATTTTTTATTTTCCAAAAATGTCAGAATTTATGATAATGTTGTCATTTTTTTGGCAAAATGACAAACGGGTGCAACACCCTTATCATATTTTTGGCAAAATGACAGTAATTATTGCTAAAAAAATGAAAATGACAAGCGTAAAATGGCAAATACCGGTGTGGATGCTCTATTAGGAAAGGAAGTACTTTTTTTATTTGGGTTAATTTCACTAACCTCCCCTGAGGTTTGCATAAATGTCACCGGCCTTCCCTTTGCTTTCTAATATTCCATTGTCCTCCCTTACTTTACAAAATAAATGTCAGATACCCCCCTTGCCGTTAAAAAAGGCCTAACGGCGTTAACTTTGATAGTGAATTGATGTTAATGCCCTTAAATTCGAATTTTACTTTATTTTCTTTCTTGTTAGAGTTTATATTACATAAAATTTAAAGAGAATTTTAATTAGCCATCTTGTACCAATATTACCATTATGATTCCATCCTAGACGATTTGAATCTTTATGATTCCATCCTGAAATTTGAATTATGGTCGAAAGTGCCCTTATTAGTTGTTTAAGTGTGAATATATTTTTACATCTAAAAAATAGCTTCCTTATTTATAGATAATGTTGTTACATATCTTCCCTAAATTATAGGGATTATCTAATCCCTATTTCAATAGGATTCTCTCTCTCCTCTCTCTTTAATAGCTTTCCTAAATTATATCGGCATCAAATCTCTCGCTTCTCCCTTCTATCTAATCTGGAACCCTTTCTCTCTCTCCTCTCCCTGGCGTCAAATCTCCGTCGCCACGAACAACATCGGCGCTCCTAAACACATATCGGCCAGCACATCTTGCTCTCCTTAGATGCCTTCGTTGATTTATCGGCTCTTGGTTTATCCTCCGTCGCCCGATTAGTACTCGCCGATCAAATGGTTTCCTCCGGCTCAATAGTTTTCTGCGGTTGATTATTCATAGGGCCACGTCGGAAGCGGGCATGACCGGTTTTGGACCGGTCGAGCAGAGAGATTAACTTTTTGAACTTGTTGACGACGACGGCTCTATAAAGCTCTGGATTCATCCTTGCCGTCGCCTTCCTCGGTAAAATTTACGTGAGAAATGACTGGTGCATTTGATTGTTTTTGAAAAATCCTAGGTCACCTAGGTTTAGTAATTTGCTAGGTTTTTTATCTCAATAAAAAAAATAACATGAATTAATATATGAACCAATCACAAGCATAAAACAATTAAACAGATGAACACCAGGATATACGTGGAAAATCCTAAATGGGTAAAAAACCACGGGAAGGAATCAAAACCACTATAATCATTGTGCAGTTACAGATATACCTATCCAAACGAAGTAAATCCTCACAACGTTCTAAGTATCA